>JAXCGZ010001966.1:0-162045 GCA_037179515.1 Halocaridina rubra | reverse complement strand
GGAATATAATTTACGGTTAAAATTAATGTGATATCGTGATGAGAAATACATAGGGTTGTATTCAGCAGAATTAAAAATTAGTCAATCCTTTCTTATTGCGCGTTCTTTTCACCGAATCTCACAAGGCATGTATGGAAATAGTTAAAGTAGGCTTTGTGTATATTCAAAGAGATATCACTAAAATCACACATAGAACTGTAATAATGCAAGATTGGAAAGGCTGTGGTATTATTAATTCAGTATGTGGTCTTAGTTCAGATATGTTATTTGCTCACTTTTATATGCCATATATGTTTGGGCACTGGTTTTCTATGCATTTACCCTAAAACTCCTCAAAACACAAAATTCCATCAGCTTGCAAAACATCCCTCATTTTTCATGCTAAAATATATATACTGTATATATATATATATATATATATATATATATATATATATATATATATATATATATATATATATATATATATATATATATATATATATATATATATATATATATTCCCCTTTTATCCAGGCTTCTTTCCATATAGTTTTTTGCTTATTTTAATCACTAATATGAGCTCTATCATTGTTTTTTGCACCTGTTTAATATCTGTTATGGAATATGGTATATTACTTTTTTCTGCAGTTTACCACATCTCAGAAAATGAGATCACAGTACGCACATTGGACTGAAAATTTTTATAATCTAAAATCCTTTGTCACAGGTACATAGCTTGTCTTGATATTACTGTAAACACGACTTTTAAACAATCGTGTTTTTTTTTCTTTTTTTTTCTTTTTTTCTGCATATTTTTATATATATACTGTATATAATTTTTTTTTTTGCAAAATGAAAAAAAGCCTCCTTTGCATGGGATATAAGCAATGCTATGCAATCGTGACTGTGCATTTTGCTTTTTTTTTTACTGATTAGTTATATTATATGCCAAATTTTATTTGATCTTTGTCATATTAATTATTCACTCTCTTATTTTACTCTTCGTTTTATTTATTTTTTATTTCCCTCTCCGTTTTTCAACATGTGTGTTCATACACAACAGTATGTCCTTTTTAATTTTGAGAGTCTTTTATATGTCTTCATATTTTCATTTTCTCTTCTTGGACTTCCCTCTTTTTCATACAGTCTATAATATAATTCCTAATTGATCTCTCTCTCTCTCTCTCTCTCTCTCTCTCTCTCTCTCTCTCTCTCTCTCTCTCTTCTCTCTCTCTCTCGCTCTCTCTCTCACTCTCTCTCCTCTCTCTCTCTCTCTCTCTCTCTCTCTCTCTCTCTCTCTCTCTCTCTCTCTCTCTCTCTCTCTCTCTCTCTCTCTCTCTCTCTCTCTCTCTCTCTCTCTCTCTCTCTCTCTCTCTCTCTCTCTCTCTCTCTCTCTCTCTCTCCAAGTTTAATACTTATTTGTGTTATATCTTCATATAGTTTTAGTTCAGAGTAATTTTTTTTAATATTTTTAGAGAATTTTAAATAATTAATGTTACACAGTATATTTAGACAATTTTGTCATTTTTCTTTAACTTAATTTTTGCCTTGATTTGTGTCTCATATTTGAAGATTTCTCTTTATTTAACATGGACTTTTTTATGTTTTTTCTACATTGCTTCTCTTCATATGTCCATAAGAGTACTTTGTCAGCGTAATTGAATGGATTTTCACTAGTATTCAGGAATTTTTTTATAAACTAAATCTTAATTTTGCATTTAGTTATTTATTGCATTTCATAGATGTAGTTTTCTTAACTTCAGAATTTTATTTAATAGTCTTCAGATTACTTCAGTTTTTATGCTGTTTGCTACTCCACTCATTTTTGTGGTTTTCTTGTATGTCTTGTTAATGGTTTATTATATTTTTTTTGTTTTGTTTTTCCATGATCCTTCCACTACCATCCCTTTTGCCCCTGCTTGTGTCACCCTTGCCCTCTATTTCCCTCAGCACGCCTGGTCCTACACAAACGGCATCGATATGAAATCTGGTGCTGAAAGGCTTCCCCGAATGCCTTCAGGCCGACATCTGCTTGCATCTCCAACCGACTCCTAGTTCAGTCCTGCCCTGCTTTTGAAGGGGGCCAGTCCGGGATGTTTACGGTAGGTAGTTCCCAGGTAGTTCAGAAAGAATGTCTTCTTTTTCTTCCTTCAAGCACGCCTGGTCCTTATACCAATGGTATAGACATGGGAGCTGTGATGAATATGTATCCTGACTGTATACAAGCCGACATAAGCCTCCACCTCAACCGTAACTTATTTGAAGCTTGTCCGTCCTTCGAAGGAGCAAAGCCTGGGTGCTTGAGGTAAGGATTTTCTTTCCCCCAATTGATACGAGGATTTTGATTGCCTGGCACCGGTTTCATTTTATCATCTTTGAAAGGGAAAGAATTAGTGACACGTAAAAGAGAGAAAAATTAATATCTAAATTCACTCACTATGAAATTTTACCATACTACATTACTCCAAATAGCAAAATTTTTCAAATATTACACCATCAGTATGCTTTGCTCTTTATTATTCATATATTCACTTGTCGGTTTGACCCTCTTTGCTGTCTCCAATCGTACCTCAGTGTCCTCACGCAACTTTCTCATTGTTAGTGAAATGTAGCATTAACATTCCTTGACATCAGGAATTGGAATAGTTACTTCTAAGGATAGTAGAGAATTTAGTAAGTATATCAGTGTACTGTAGGTACTGCTTAAGTAAAATATAGAAAAGTTTGGATTTCCTGTGTTACTTCTCTATCTCTTTTAAATAGAGACAAAATTGTGCCCTCTTTTAGATAATACAGTAATGCCTAATATCTTCTACTGATAGACCCCTATTATCACTGTCTCTTTAACTTTTCTGGGTAGTTTTTTGTATAGTAGTGAGTAGTTTGGAGCTGTAAATTCAAAATTGGCATATTGTTTCACCCATATCTCTGAAAAAATACAAAGGACTATTACCATATGAAGGTACAAGATAAACATTTTAATATCTACAAATAAAAATTGATATCTGTTGTTATTGTTTTCCAAAGGGCACTAAGTATGAAGTTCAAAACAACACATGCGCCTCCAGGAGATACGTTGGTTCATAAGGGGGATGTCCTCACCTCCATGTACTTCATCTCCAGAGGTTCCATTGAAATACTCAAGGATGATGTTGTAATGGCGATTCTAGGTAAGTGCTTTTTATAGGTTATATCATATTGCAGATTCTCAAAGTGTATGTATGTATCTACCTAAACAAGTCATTGAATTGATCGTTTTATGGAGTTTCTAGGGATTCCAGTTTACTTTAAAAAATCAATGACAAGGTCATATCATTGCAAATATGCTTTCTCAAAAATTTATAAAGGGTATGAAAATGATTGATAATTTATTCGGTTTTACGTCACGGACTCCCTTTTCTACCAAGGGCTAGGACGATTGCCTTCTTGTGAATGATTTGTTTTGGCAGGTGTAATCGTCTCCCTGAGTGCATACCCTTCCTAACCTCAGTCCATGGTGGGGCGCAAACCCTCGACCTGACACCTTAAAATCACAGTCACTACCGCTTTGCCACGGAGACTACGATAAGGGGCATCACAATGTTGGATGTATAATATTTTGCCTAATGCATTGATTATACTGTATATCAATAACACTAGAAGAAAAGCATTACCAACAGTGAGTGATTGCTATGGTGATACATTGGTGCTGCAATAAAATCCCCTCTGGGGGGATGAGTTTTCAATGCTTCTTGTATTGCTATGCTGCCAAATCACACAAGGTTGTTTTTATTAGCACTAGCATTGCCCGTTTTATTACAAACATTTGTATATGTTAATATTATTTATTCATGGTGCTAATTTGGCCCATTGTAATTTAGTAATATACATAGACATATTATGAATTTATATACATATACACTGACCACAATTTCCCTTGTAAGGGGGTGGCTGAGCAAAACTACACACACTTTCACCAGAAGCCAATTCACCCCAGTCACTCCTTGAGAGTAAAGAGTTATACTAATTCCCCTTATCACACTGCTTGAGTTATCCACTGGGTAAATGGATAAGGTTCTTCTGCTATGAGGCCTGACAGCCGTTGTAGGTTTACCCTCAACGCCTCATCTCAGGTTCTAGGTTCTGTCCTTGTACTTCCTTGTTATAGTACATGATATATATGGTGATATTGTCGTCTGGATTTATGTGATTCTCATGTGGATGCAGGTATGAATGAACAAAGTGAAATTGACAGTTATAGATGCCAAAGGCCTGGACAGAGTGATGAACAGTGAGCAGAGGGAGGCGTTTTGCATGGAACTTGGTGATTACCTGTGAAATGCTAAGAGGAATAAAAAGATGCTGGTTTGTGGAGGCTTGAATGCAAAAGTAGGTGATATAGAGATTAAGATATAGCTGTAATATATTATGTGCCTGGATATAAAAGTAGGACTTGTACTTAATTTATATGCAGAAAGACTAACTGATTGAAAATTACCGATTTTGAAAGAGATTAGTTCGTAATTACACTTAGATAAGCGGGGTAGATGGACGCAGAACATTTCTTTCCCTTTTATTGTGGAATAAGTAAAGTTACTGCATGTACAATTGCAATGTGGTATAGCAGCTGGTTTGCCGACCAATTTCTTGTGGAGGTGAACTTAATATCAGATGAGATGGCGTGACGAAGGGAGGTAGCGAAAAAATTTTAATCAGCAAAAAAAGACGAAATTGGATAGGTGTAAAAAAACTGAGAGAAGTGAAAAAGCAATATATAGAGGAGAAATCAATTGCCAAAACAAGTCCTTCGCAAGAAGGCAACCGTCCTAGCCCTTGGTAGAAAAGGGAGTCCGTGACGTAAAACCGGAACAAGAGGAGAAATCAATAGGGGAGTCTACAAAGGTGATATGTGATGTGAGGAAATAAGGAAAAAGAAAGAGGAATTTATGTGATTGGTGGTTGAAATTAGTTGGAGTGTGAGAAGGTGGTAGTATATGAAAAAACTACAAGAGCAGAATCTAAAGTTAAGAGAGGTGTAAAGGAGGATATGCAGAAAAGTAAAGTGGAAAAATAGAGCTGAAAAGATTATGTATGGACAGAACAGTTGTCAGAAGAGTGTCAGAAAGTGATATCTTGGAAAGAGGTAAGCAGAGGAAGAACACTGAGGAGGATGTTGGTTTGCTGTAATAAAATGTGACAAACATGAAGGGAATGTTTTGAAGTGTGGCAGTGAGCAAAGTTTTCAAATATAGGGAGATGGATGCAAGTTTTCAGTTTTCGTTGCCCAGTTATCTTCCTTTGATTTTAGGTGCCCTACTGAGCCTAATAAAAAAGTCAATATATCAATATAAAAAAAATATTTAATATTTCAATTGAATGCATTCATTTTCAGGTAAAGATGATATCTTTGGAGAAAATCCTTGTATATATCCTAGCATTGGAAAGTCGTCTTGCAACGTGCGTGCCCTTACTTACTGTGATCTTCACCGGATAATGAGGGATGATATATTGGATGTTCTTGACTTGTATCCTGAGTTTGCAGAGGATTTCTCTCGAAATCTTGAGATTACTTTTAATCTGAGAGACGTAAGTGTTTCTACTTATATAGGTTTTACTCTTATTTTATTACTTAGGTCTTAACCTTTAATATATATATATATATATATATATATATATATATATATATATATATATATATGTATGTATGTATGTATGTATGTATGTATGTATGTATGTATGTATGTATGTATGTATGTATGTATGTATGTATGTATGTATGTATGTATGTATGTATGTATGTATGTATGTATGTATGTATGTATGTATGTATGTATGTATGTATGTATGTATGTATGTATGTATGTATGGATGGATGGATGGATGGATGGATGGATGGATGGATGGATGGATGGATGGATATATATATATATATATATATATATATATATATATATATATATATATATATATATATATATATATATATATATATGTATATATATATATATATATATATATATATATATATATATATATATATATATATACACACACTGTACTTCGTGGCTTATTAGACACTTATATTTTGCTATACAATGTCTCCAGTTACCACCTTGCGTCCTATAAGCTCAAGGTCCGTGACGGAGGGTATAAGCTAGGAGTGTGAGGTGAGTGGCTCCCTCATTTACGTCCTACACATAAATCAATCTTAACCTTATTTCTGTATCAAAATTTACATGCATCTAATCTAAGATTGGTTCTCCATCCAGGTTTGTGATGAATTTTTTAGGATGAGTAAAGATTTCAGGCTGCATTAAAATTAGGTTACAGTGGCAATATGCACTCTAACTTCTCTTCTAATTATTGCATTCTAAATAATTACCATAAATATGGTACTCATTCTCGTCCTGTGATGAATTGGTCATGATTGGTCAGGTTTTCATGCTGAAATATGCTATTCAGTAGGTAAACTTTGGGAGAGTGGAGAAGGCTATTGAAGTAAAGGGATATTTTTTTTTTTTTTTACCTTCAAAATTTTTTGATGCGTCTAATGCATTGGAGTGTTAATAAACCACGATATATATATATATATATATATATATATATATATATATATATATATATATATATATATATATATATATATATAATATATATATATATATATATATATATATATATATATATATATCTCTTCTCTCTCTCTCTCTCTCTCTCTCTCTCTCTCTCTCTCTCCTCTCTCTCTCTCTCTCTCTCTCTCTCTCTCTCTCTCTCTCTCTCTCTCTCTCTCTCTCTCTCTCTCTCTCTCTCTCTCTTCTCTCTCTCTCTCTCTCTCTCTCTCTCTCTCTCTCTCTCAAAAGAATTGCCTCCTTTTTCTGTTTACTAGTTTATAAAAATTATCCAAAAGATAGAAAATATCCAGCCATTGACAAAGCTGCTTTAAAATCCCTTAGCCATAAAATGTGCCTACGTTATGTAGTGGAAGTAAAGTGGTAATGAAACTAGCAGAAGTGTCCCACTGAATACTCATGCTCAGTAAGTGATCTAATGCAGCCCATCTTGACATTCTCTCCTTGTCCACCTCAGTATTAGGATAAAATAATTTTTCCCATATACAGTAGTGTACTATATACCAGTTGTGGCAGGGATTGTGTATGTGAATTATTCATTTTTGGCTCTCTGAATATTGCCCCTTGAATTCGCAAACCTTGATTTGGAGATTTTGCTACTTTGGGAATTAGTACCTTTGTATATATAAAATAGCATTTCTGTTGTACTGTATTTGGTCCTATGTGATTCTTCAGGATCTTTTGTTTTCAGGTGTTTTGGAGATGGTGTGTTTATGTGTAGAATTACTATATCGCTATCTGTATATTGTCTAGTGATTTTGAGGAGCTTATTCTTTGCCACTTAAGAGATTAATCACTTTCTTTTGGAGTGGGCAGCAGAACTGTGTTTGTAAAACCCAAGGTTGTAAATATATTTTTGCATTAGTGTCTACATATTTTTAATGGAATACTCAGGAAGCCTGTTGAGTTGATAGGGACTACTACATGAAGGATGCAATTGGTTTGGTATTAATCCCAAATGAAGTCAAACTAGCTTGGCTGTAAACGGACTGCTTGTAGTCCATCATAAGTATATAGTGAAGAAATTATAAGATATTTTTTCATGGCTTATTTGTTTGTCTCACGTAAATATACTTGATTTTTAGGAGGAAGTTCCAGGTGTTGACCCAACTTTACTGCACAAAAAGTATAATTATAGAGAGAGAAGTAATTCTCAAGAAACAGATGACATTAGAAAAGCAGTATTCAGACCGCCAAGAGTACGCAGGAGAAGATACCATAGGAGAGGATCAAGCGGGGAGGAGAGCGATTCGTAAGTATTGAGAGTTGCAGTACTGTATAGCAGTATACTTTTGCCTATGATTGATATAAAAGTCATCTAATGTGATGGAAGTACAAAATTTTATTAAACTGTTTCAATGACTAATTCATTGCTGACTATTCCATGATCTGATTTGGCTTAATTTAGTAGTTTTTTAACATTATCTAAATAAACTCGGTTTTTTTTAAAGTGATTAATTTTTTTAGTGGTTATAGTGTGTTCCATCAAAATGATAGATATGAATCCATCTTGATGACAGATTTTAGCTAATCATGCTGGATGCATATCTGTGATTATACTGGAGACTTTTATAATGATGTCATATTTTGTTTTTACGTCTTTTATATATTTCTTCTCTTTTACAATAACACTGCATTTCCTGTTATGTATTTTAACTAGCTGTAGTTGCAATTAGAATCCAAAACTAAAAGGAATAGCATCTTAAATAAAATTTTAACAATTTTAGTGATAAATGCAATATGCCACTCAATATTCCATTTCAGTTACATAAATATTTTTCCATGGATTAAAGAAACTCTTAGCAAATTGTGCTTTTCATATTTTTTTACTTTTATTTTAGCTGGTAATGTGAAGCACCATTTTATTTTTTTGCATATTGTAACAGAATCCTCTCAATAAGTTTGGCAGTACAGTATATATATTTATTTTCATTGTACACTTGTACATGCTTCCCCTTGACAGTCTTGAAGCTGAACATTATCACTCCAGTTCTGAAGTCTTGCACGAAGAGTAAGTTGTAGTTTGAATTTGAATTCTATGTTTTTGGTAGTAGCTTCCTGTTGCAGATATTTTGTTATCATTAACCATAAGCACCTACATTTGATAGTAAATGTAATAACTGTATTAGAAAATCCTTGTTGAGAAAAATGTATTATTTTTTCTTCAGTAGATATGCCAAGAATAAATGTGTATGTCAGATTAAAGTAACTCCATTTTAAATATCGACACTTTCCAAATGGTATAAGTTCCAAGAGGTATCACTAGCTTAGTTGACACGATACCTTGCACCTGTTCAGGAGGTTTTGAATAAAGCTCCTCAAGGTGGGCCCAGACTGCTTTTTTTTTTATCAAAGCAGTTTGTGGATGTAGAAGGAATGTGTAATACTATCCTTTGTACTGTAGCCAATGTCAGCGTAGTAAGTTACATTAATATTAGATGTGTCAAGACAGTAGTAAAAGTTTTCATGAGCCCAGGCTTCAGAAAGAACAAAAGTAATAGTCCCAATTCGTGGAAGAAAAATTCATAGTTTATATTGAACCAGCACAATTATACATGGGAATATTGGTAGATAAACACCTCAGCAGCCTAGTGTAGAATCCATATCACAGAGTATGAGGAAAATGTCATTTACAAAGTTTTTCAAAATTTTCTTGGGTAAACCGAGGGAAAAGGACAGCCAATATGTTGGGCAGAGAGTATTACCTTCCAGGATTCATATTACAGAGATTTAGTTAAATACCGTATGGGAAGTATTATCATAGTCATCTCAGATTATGATAAGGAAGAGGACTGTTTGTATAAGGAACAGGAATTATGACCTTTCTTGGTAGGAAACACATCAAGATATACCCTTGCATGTTACAAATCAAAATGGAAAACAATCTCTCACCAATAAGGAAAAGGGACAATTATAATTGGATCATAAGATTAAAAATCTAGCATATTGCTGTAAAACCATTGATGACCAATAGGGGAACTCCTGTAGGAAAAAGATGGGCCCTGTGAAGAGACAGCATTGTCAAAGGATTCTATTCAAGAAAGAAAAAGGTCTTTTCCAGGATATGTCTGGAACGTTCCTCACTACCCTAATGAGCTAAGCATTGCCTGGAAACAGCCCACCAGGAAAAAATGTAGAAGAACCCAAGAGATTGCAAGAACACTATATATTTCCAGAATTCTACGGTACCTCAGAAAAATCAAGCCCAGGAGACAAAATACAAATTGCTTATGCAGAATGTGGCACAAAGAAAGTAAGAGAGAATAACACAAAAATTCCTTGAAACGAACAACATTTTCAAATTAAAGGAATGAAGATATTCACAAATGCAACCCCAGACCACAAGCAGGAAAGGATTGGCTGCCAATAAAGATTAGAACGATGTATATATATGACTGCATTAAACAGCAGGAGCTGGCTGTAAGGAAGATGTAGTCATGCTGTAGGATTACAAAGAATGAGCACCATAAAGTGGACCAGCAACTACTTAAGTGGGAAAAATCCTTATGAAAATGACAAGAAAACCACAGAACACACTATGATGGACAACAGTGAAGGAGAGCTGTACAAAGACGTTAGAGACTTAGGATGTGGGAACTGGCAGGCAGACAGTAGAACCCTTCCCACGGGATCAAAATTATGGACAGCCATAAGGACTCTAGTCCAGGTCACATATTAAAATGAAATGCTCAGTACATTTAGGACAGATTGCATTATATTTCACACATGACCATGAGAACAGTAACCCTGTAAGGAGCATAACTGGAAAAAGAAGCAAAATCCCTTCATCAAACACACACACACACACACACGCACACACACACTCTCTCTCTCTCTCTCTCTCTCTCTCTCTCTCTCTCTCTCTCTCTCTCTCTCTCTCTCTCTCTCTCTCTCTCTCTCTCTCTCTCTCTCTCTCTCTCTCTCTTTTCTGAGGTCGAGGATGATGGCCTTTATATTCCACTTTAAAGGCAATATTTTCTATGTCCCCAATAGCGACTTTCCCAAATAATACGCACTTTTCTAGGAATGTAATAAGAATTATTACTAGGTCATATCTGCACTTTACTCTTGGCCTGTCTATGTGAAGGAGTACTTCCTAATATTAACAAATATCCGGATTTTGCAATGTTAATTGTATTTCAAAGATTTTTAAAAATTAAAGCTTTGGTTAAATATCTGTTAGCAGAAATGTTAAAGCTTTGATGGTATACTGTTGTATATGTGCCCCTTGTGTAAAATTGACCCATTGTATTATGATAATCCCACTTAGTCGCTTGAAGTAACAATGAACAGCTATTTTATGTTTCTATTCTGTACATATTTCCTACTGCCATAATCAGCAATGTGGCCAAAGCCAAACGAAGTAAAATGAACAGGGGGTAAGGACTGTTGTGTTTGCACCTAGTTCTACTTTGGCCTGTTGTTACTTTACTCTAAAATTTTGTCATTTTTACAAAACATGGCTTTTGACTTCTAAATTTTGTTAGTGTCTCAACAAAATTTAGTGATTTAATTGCAGAGCCAGCAGAGTGCCTGTGACCAAATGAAGAAAAAATAATGAATAATGATAGGAAATGTAAATATTTCCATTATATAGTTATCAAAATTTATCATTCATGGCCTTGTAATACATTCCCTTACCACTATCAACTGGAGCCATATTAAATTCCATACATTTCAAGAGTAAATGAGAGTAATTATTTGAATAGTAACTCGATTAAAGAGATCACATTTATATTGTGCAAGATTGTGCTCTCATGCTAGGTAAACCATTATTTTTGGTGTCCTGTTGTTTCTGCTGTACCTCATTGTTGAGGAAAAAACTGCTTTTGAATTTCATTGTTTTGATTAGTTGAAAAACTAAATATGTTTTGTATGCTAAGCTGCATTGCCCGCTCATAATTCATAACAGATAAATGTATGTTAAAAGTAAGTCTGAATGTAAATGGTACTGTGTATAAGGCTGGTGCTTTCAGTTATGTACTGTAGATACTAGACTAGAAACTCCCTTACCATCTGACACAGTCAGCATACTTATAAAACCAGCAACTTTGAAAAGTATGTTCTCCTCAAAACTCAACTATTTTCCAAAACTCTTCTTCTTTGAGTTGGAATTTTCTTTCATATGCCCATTAGGCCTATAAAGAGGATCATCGTTATAATTGCGTAACTGAAGCTCCTTAATTTCAGCTGTTTTTAAAATGGGTTGAAGCAGGAACATAAGAGCAACAAACATCAATGCTCTCGATTTCTTTTTGGAATAAAGCTTGCCTTAATTTTGGTCATTTGTAATCCCATAAGCCATCCTCAAAGTGGACTCTATGCGCCCACCCCATCCATGTTTATATCATCCATTAAATTGCTATATATATTTTTAACCACCTTTCCTATTCTGTTTTAGTAGTTCTGACCCATTAATGGAAAACACATTGTGATATAGTACTTACTTGTTGCTAAAATATCCATTTCATCGAATACTGAAAAGCAACCCCACATGTTTACCAGTTAAAATAATTAGAGAAGTAATGACATACTATTCTCTAAATTAGGAGCTATTATATTCTTACCTGAAGTTTAATTAATATCACTTGGTATTTTATCTCAATATATTTTTCTTTTATGAGAGAAAAAACTGTAATATATGTTTAGCAAGTTTACCATGCATAGAACTATTTTGCCTGGTATAAAGAATTTACGCTAAAAGTAATTAATATATATATATATATATATATATATATATATATATATATATATATATATATATATATATATATATATATATATATATATATATATATATATATATATATATATATATATATATATAATATATATATATATATATATATAACATTTTGTATGAACATTCCTCTCATTTTATACACGGTTAGTATAAAGTTAATATCTGTGTAATGTGATGGGTTTATTTTGTCACCATATTTGATGAAAATGGGTTGTATGAATTTTATAGTTTCCAATGATCAGACACCTGGGCTTTCTCCATGGATATATGAGCATTATAATACTTCGGGGGAAAGTTATCTCATGCATTGTATCTTGGAGTTATGCAATATCCCATTTGATCCAATTGATATATTCAGATTTAGTTTTATGATTGCTTACCGCTCAATGCTGTTTCAGATGTTAATGATGAATTGTATAATGATAAGGGATACATATGCATATTTGCATATTTGTATCGATAGCAGTAGGGAATAAAGAATTAATTTTTTTTTATTTTCTTTTACAAAGGCTTTTTATTTATTAGTTGCTGACCATAAGATTACTATTTGTTATATGACGGTATTTTATTTCATAGAAACTGAAAAGCAAGCGAGTATAAAGTTATTGAGTCAAATTCACCAGTACCCCATAATTCAAGGTTTATTTAATGACTTCGACAGAATAAGAAATTTCTACATAATTTAGCATCATAGTATGCTTCTGGATGCCACGAGTCAAGAAAGTGGTGTGATTAAGTAAAATTTTTCGTATTTTCGTTTTTATTTACCATTAGAGTATATTACATGTATTATTACATCATCTTTTGCTGCCAGACTCAAAGTCGTTCTTATGAATGTAACTTCCTAACCTTTAATAGAAAAAGAAGTCCATGACATGAAACTGGATCATCATCATCATGACATCATCTGTTTGTGGGAGATAGTGTATATTTTCGTAAATTTATGTTCCACTACTTTAGCCCTCATCCCCTCACTACTTACTCGTTTCCTTAATCTATTGCTTCAGGGAGGAAAAGCATCATGTCCTAAGAGCTGGGATATTAGAGTGCTCTCCAGATAAGGCGTGTCAAGACATCAACACAATGAACCTTCACTACGAGCAAAAACAACGATCTGGAACTCTTAATTCCATAACAGGTGAGATCTTGCTCTGAAACCAATTAATATGAAAGACTTTCTTTTATTAAATGATGGAGCATAATGCAGGTACTGTATAGTAACTTAAGTAATGTTACAATGTATTGCAAAGGAAAATATGAATCCCTTTGGCTGTTCTTTTATTACCATATGTTATTTTAGAGGCATAGCATTTTTACACTTGGACAATGAATAGATTTTGAAAAATTCTGTTCGTAACTAATATCACAGATTTTCCAGGATATAATTGCTCCAGTATCATTGTTCTTTTTTTTTTATTTCACCTTCCAGCAGTACAATACTTTCAGAAAATTAAGAACATTCTGAAGTCAAATTATGATTATTGTTGTTTTTTTTCCTCTTCAATTTGTGAATATATAAACCTGCTATTGACATTGTGTTACTTCTGCTGTTACTGGGAACAGTGCAAGAATTAAGTCATTCTTACTCTTACCATTTTAGTCACCACTTCCATTCCTGCTCTTCCTCTTTTGGTGCTTGTCTTGATCTAGAGTCAAGGAGAAATACTATCCTGCCATCCTTCCTGGCAGTCCCATATTTTTTTTAGAACTTGATCAGAGTCAGAGAAGATTTTTTTAATCCATGGTATTGATACTGTTTTTGGATCTTCACTTTCTAATCTTTAAGCCATTTTTTATCGTACTCTTAACATTTCAATTTGACAGGTATATATCTAGAGAAAAATTTATATGATAGAGTGGAAAGCATGTTTTTACAATCAGCAATATCTCATTTAAAGCTTTTTTATAAAAAAAAATATTCTATTTTTAAGATAGTAGCAAAAGACAATTAATATTTAGTATTTTGCCTTTGACCTTAGATTTATATTTTTTTCACACTATTGCGTAATTTCAGACATTATTATTAGTGCTCTATGCCTATGCGTTTTTATTGACAAGTTCTGTTCTAAAGTGATAATTTTCCTGCAGTGTCATAAACATATTTTTTACCTTTCTTAGGTAATCAGGCAATTTTTAATTTACTTTTCGGTACGCAACTATTCATATCGGTGGTCACACTTTTAAATGTAGTAATAAGACATTTGATCTTTAAAAGGAGTGGATATTATCAGAATGCAAAAACGTATAACCTCTGCTTATTTTTCAATGGTATATATTACAAAATGAAATTATGGATATTTTTTAGTTTTTAATTTAGCAATATAGAAATCAGTTTTATTGTTGGGATCTGATTCATATCTCAGTCAAGAAGATTATAGTGACTTTTCAGATTAATATGGTTGAGATTCTTACATTTGATTGACCAACCAGCATCTACAATTGTTTTTGTGTACTTTGTTGGATTTTTAAACTTTTTCTCTAAAAGTAGATTAATTTTGCACGCTAGCAGCTGGTTCAGCGGACATATCCCCTGGATATGGTAAGATTATTTTGCTGTCAGAAAGCATATAATAAATTCATGTTGTTTCTCATGCATTCATATTGTGAAGCTTAGTATGGGAACCTTCTCCAAAATAAAAGAAAACCTTGCTGTAGACCTTGCGTCCTATTCCTTGTATTTAACTAGTAAAAGACAAAGCGAATGTTACCATGACAGTATCTGGTTATAAGTTTGATTTTATTTCTTTTTATATTTAGTTTGTAACTTTTGATTATGGTAATTACCTAAGCCCTGGGTGTTGATCCATATTGTTTTAGTTTAAAATTAAATGAACGTGATTGATATCGTAGCTGCATTTGTTCGCAAGCATTGGAATTTTTATATTTGTTTTTTGTATTGAAATTTGGTTTATGGTATTTGGTGTTTTACTTTACCTTATTGAATTTTATTAGAAAATCCTCAAGTACATTAGTAGTTAGATGTGTTAGAGCCTCTTTCCCCCATTTTGGTGTTGACCCCTAAAAGTGGCTCATATGTTAATGTGATTTTTTTTCCACAAAGTTAGGGAAGGTTGCTTTGCTTGAAGTGATGTGGATATTGGTTTATGTTCTAGATGTATAGTATGATAATGTTTGATTGGCATTGGTTTATTGCAGTATGCGCTGTCTTTGATAAATATCTTCTTTTCTAGAGAGCTTCAAATGACAGCTCTGAAATGTATTTTTTTTATATGCTCAATTGCAAGCATAATAAACACACTGGTTCATTGTCAGATTTTGAATTCAATAGCTTTCATGTATATATATATATATATATATATATATATATATATATATATATATATATATATATATATATATATATATATATATATATATATATCCAGTAGTCATCGACTTACAATGTTGATTTGTTCCGATCATAAGATGATTTTGATAAAACGTAAACCATCAAAACAATAGAGAGGCGAAAGTAGGGGGGATATAGTGTACTGTATACTAATAGTATCTCATCGTTATGTTATTGCATCATTTCTTTAATCTCTATAGCGCCATTTTATTTGTTCCTTATTATTATAAGCTAATTCTAAGCATTTTCTTAGTGAGATAATACTTTGATAAAAAGTAAAAATATAAAATATCTAACATTCTATAGATAAATTAGTTGAATATTCTTGGATGTGCAACGTTGGTCTTCATCAGAGGCATTTCTTTGGGTAGCCAGAGGCGTTTACTTTCTCACAAATATACAGAGCGTTGTCTTAATGGTACATATCTTGCCCTTTTAAATTCCGTTGTATGAACGAAAGAAATTATGTATTTTTCGTTTAATCTGCTGTTATATTTTATTGCACCTTTTCAATCCTTAGCTCTCTCTCTCTCTCTCTCTCTCTCTCTCTCTCTCTCTCTCTCTCTCTCTCTCTCTCTCTCTCTCTCTCTCTCTCTCTCTCTCTCTCTCTCTCTCTCTCTCTCGTGGACACTTTCTTTAGTTGATAATCTCTTTAGACTTTTTTTTGTTAACCATTAATAAGTAACTTCATAGTTTTTATTTACTACTATGGCACCAGCCGCCCGTTGCGATACAACAGCTGAAGGTTTTTTTTTTTAACTTAATAGGTCTGTGCAGGACGGTTCGATGTTAAGTCTTCCTTAAGTTATGGTTCTTTTTCTATTCCTACAGCTACACTGAATATTCTTGGATATTCATTACACATCTTTTATTATCCCTTCACATCTGACAAGTCATTACACTCTCCATGTTTCTCTTTACTTTATATATTTTTCGTTCCCAGGCCCGATGAGGGCTGTTTTATTTTTTTATTTTTTGGCCCGTCCTGGTGTCGCAATCATAAAAAAAAAAGTGTTTTTACTGTTAAGATTTATTTAGACTTAATTTCTATTGTTTATCATTATTTCTTCTCTTCAATTTTGTGATACAAACAAAAAGCATTATAATTAATACTCCTTTCTTCTTACTGTTCCTCTTTATACTTTAATACTCCATCTCTTTCTGTCTCAGTGAGACTTAGTTGATTCACACCTGAATTTTTATTATATATTATTATTTTTTAGGTAATTTCTTAGTTTTGATTTATTACTGTAGACTTTTTTCGTGTTTTTTTATAATGATAAGTTAATGAATCCCTGCATACTACAATTGATTTAATAATGTGCAAAACAGACAATAATACAGTAAAAAGAATGATATAAGTACTGAAACAGTTTTATTCACAAAAATAAAAAAATAAGAAAAAGCACTTATAATGTAATGAATACAATTGTATGAAACATCTTATTGCCTGATGATGCTTTGCTGAGAATTGTCGATCTTCATTATCAGGATGCTCACTTGTGTTTGGGCTCATCAATATTCTCATATCCAGGGTGCTTGCTCATACTTGGATAGGACTCACCAGAGCCTTCGTTATTAAAGCAAGCCCCTGGGGTGACCTGAGGAACGGTTTTCTTAATAAACATGGTCTACGTTGTCTGCATAGTTCATATCCTTTTATCATTGTAGATTTCACCGTAGGAATGAAAACTTTTAAAAGTTGGGATTCATGCCTAATATTGCACTACAGTTTTAATCAGTAGCAAAAAGCCTTCAGATAAGTGCTTCACTGTGAAGTTTCATTTTTTATTCCTCCTAGAGGTTAAAGATTTCTATTGAAAGGTAGAGACATTGGTCTTCTTCATTTTCTCATGGAGCCCTCCTTTCTTTTTCCCCACTTCTTCTGCTTCTAAAGCCGATAATTCTTCGTTCGTTAGTTCTTAGCCCTCTTGTTCAAGCACCTCCTCAACATTCTTTGCTTTACATTCCATAGCTGGTTGTTCTGATAATTTAGCAGATTTTTCCGTATTAATGAGTTCCAACTCACGTTCACTGTTGCACCCATCTAAACTATTAACTTCTTACTTGTCACTTTTTCCAAATGTTCTTGCACATTGGGTCACACCCAATCCTGTGGTAATAATGTACTTAATGTATTGTAAAATATTGTATTTTTTTATATGGAAGTCTCACAGAGTTCTGAATTGGTATTTGTAGCAGCTATGACTTTGGCGGAGGTAGTTGACCTTGATTGCAGCAGTTGAACCTTGGCCCATTAGCTAAGTGAGTGGAGTCGTATTTAGAAACAAAAGGTTCGCTTTAACAGTGGGATGGTGATCTTTTAGTTGAGGTGGATGTCAAGGTTTATTATTTGAGCCCAGTAAAATCCTGAAGGGAATTACTCTCTCCAAGCAATATTGCAGAGCTTGAGGAATAAGATAGTTCAGGAACCAGTCTTGGAAGAGTGCCTGTGTCTTCCATGCTTTGGAGTTGAAGCAGTAGTAGATGGGCACAATGTACTTGTTCACCTGCTTGAAGGCCTGGCGGTTTTCGAAATGGTAAACTATGAAAGGCTTGAGACTTAACCCTGTGATGTTGTTTCCAAGCAGCAAAGTCAGCCTATCTTGATATGCATTAAATTCCTACATTCTTTTGACTTTTTTGTGGATGTGAGTGTATGGTGGTATCCTTTCCAATATAACCCTATCTCATCCACATTAAAATTCTGCTCTACCCGATAACCCTCTCCCATAATCATATCCAAACTATCCGCAAATCCCTTGAGCTCCTTCGTCGTTTGAGCTCGCTGCTTCTCCAGTCATTAGAACATTGTGCAGTGCAATCCTCTTCATAAACCTCTTGAACCATCCGTAGCAAGTGATAAATTCTTGAGTGTAGTCTTCCCCAACTCTCTCTTTCAGTCTGGGACAGAATTCTAACCTTCCTTTGCATTGCTAAAAGGCTTAAAGAATTCATTTCTGGATCTGGTCTTCTATCCACCTGAGCAGCAACTTCTGTTTCGTGGATAATCTTGGTCCGTTGATTCGTGATTGCATTCAGTTGCATAGATGTCGAACCGTGCACAGCATCTCAAATGCTGTCTTTATCCTTCAAGATTGTAGAAACATGCAGTCATGCTGACTTATTTTTCTCCTTAGTACTGGCTAATATTGATATTCATATCCAGATTGATGGCCTTTCTTTCCTTCTTAGCCAGAATAGCAGTAGACAAGGACAATTTCTTTTTCATAGATATCGTGGAGATATTGGAGAATGATTGTGGAGACACAAACTAGATTTAAGTCACTGCAACGCCTGCTAAAAGTCAATAGATATCGAGATATAAAATTTATCAAGCATCACTGCTATCAGTGAAAATTTGTTGCACACCCAGCGGGGCAATACTCACCATGCCAAGAGCCACGCAGGCCTGGCTAAAGAAATATAGTACATATTCGTGGTCGCGGTCATTGAATCGAACTATCTTAAGTTACTTTCATTAAAAGGTTGTAAAATACTCATTAAAATGACCATGAAGGCATTATCAGAGGCAGCTCTACTTCTAGCTCTCCCTCATTTTCTAGTTCTCCCATTCATTTTCTGTAATACTGAGGATTGTGTGAATTGCTAGGTTATTTTCCTTATTTTTTATTAAAAATAATTATAATAATAACTATAAATAATAGTAATAATGCAGAAGTAATAATAATGATCGTAATAATAATGATAATAATACAATAATAATAATAAATAATAATGGTAATGATAGAAATGATAATAATAATAATTACAATAATAATGATATAAATTATAATAATAATGCTATAAATTATAATCATACTCTAATAATAATTACAATAATAATATGATAACTAATAACAAGAGGTAAAGACCACAATAATATTAGCATGTAAGGGTAAAGGGACCGCACAGTATATGCAAACGTGCATATGCTTATTTGATATATTTTTTTATTAAAACATTAATTTCACAAAGCGAATTTTTGAAAATAGGTTTAATAGTGAATAAATTGGTGCTATATGGCGCAAAAGAATTAAAGGAATTATAATACTATGAGAATTATAATACTATGAGAAAATAATGCAAATTATTTAAATTAAGTTTTAAATCATGTTTAAAGAAATAGAAAATTAACAATTTAAGTAAACTGTGAACTTAAGAAAGTTTAAAGAGAGAGAGAGAGAGAACTCTGGATTGACGAAGGTATCGCTTTGGAAGAAGAAAGAATGGTGGATTGAACAAATTGTATGAAATGCCTTTAATTCATATCCTAAATTGTAAGAGGCTTGAGAAAGGAACAATTAAGACAGCGTTCAGAATATTTGTCCAAAATAAGCATCTCTGGCTACCCCCAGTTTGTACCTCCAATAACACCATAAAAAAATCTCGCAACCAAGTACATTCGGCCAATACGTAGATGTATAGGCATACATGTCCAGAGTAAAAGTAAATGATATATCTCTTTCTGGTAAAGCAAAGGAATGTGATAAAAATTGTTGCATACCTGTTCCAAAAATGAAACTCTTGATGAACTTGATTCTTCACTTTTTATTTATTGATGCTATTTTCATTACTTGTAGAGTAATGTAAGTGTATATTTGCTTTTCGTTCACTGGGGCTACTACACAATAATTAGATTAAATTAATAGATAAATTCTCTCAATTATAATGTACAATATATTATTCATTAATATTCTACAGCAGTATTAACATATACTTTTTAGCTGATGATATCTGATAATGCAGTTCATTACTGATATCTGGTATCAGTATTGTTTATTGAGAATGCGGTATTTAGCCACATTCTTTACGTATGATATCAAGTAACTAACATAGAATACTCAAACAAAACCAACTACTCACTAAAATTATTTTGCTACTTCTGCAAAAAATACACTGTATTAAGAATAATTTGATAATGCTCGACTATGCTCACTACTTATGTATGGACACATATGGAAGTGTGAATTTTTAATCTAAGAGTTTATATGAATCTAAGAATATGTAAACATTTATTTTGAAAAAATTGTACTTGAATATTTTATGCAAATTTGTGATTTTGTTGAGGCTGTATTTACTATTTCTTGGTGGTATTACATGCTTTGAAGCAGACATTAACTGCGATGGAAAGCTGTAATTTATGCAATGAATATTATTATTATTAGATGGATTTCCCTTTGCATGCCAGATATCTTTTTATAATGTTCATAGAGATTTTACTTTTTTAAGGAAGTTTTTTGACTTTTCAATAATCACTTCCTGTCATTGTGCCTATGGTCTTTGTTGTGATTAACAACTAACAATTGTTCATATATTTTCGTCCTTAGGGGTCCTAACCCAGCTAAAACGTAGTTTTACGGACCTCCGCCTTCATAAAGTGGAGGGTAAAATCCATAAATCGGAAAGTAGACATGGTAAGACTGTTTTGAATGGAGGTATTGTTTCAACTTCTCAGCTGACTTTTTTAAAACTAACTCCGTAGACTTGTTTCCTCCTAAGGAATTTTTATTTTTATATTAAAAGAACAGTTAATTGTGTTGTCCTGTAGTAATGCATACTTTTCAAGTGTTACTATTTTTTTACTATCCATATTGTCTTTAGATTTTTTACATGGATTCTAGTATCCTCTGTGTCTGGATGATCAAAAATGAACTTCGTATCTTGTAGCGCTGGTAGCTGTATATGATCTCAGCAAGCACAGTGCCTCCCGTTTCCTTCTGCATAATGATTATTTAGATGTTTTGTTGGTGTTCGGTGGTAGTATCACAGTATAATAGCACCCTGTTTCATAATCCCATGTATACTTAACTTATATGTGTGCATGACTTTCAAAGTTTGTGTTAAAAAAAGGTCTTCTTGGTGGCTGTTTAGTAGAAAACAACTGATTTAATATATAATATACTGATATACAGTATATTCATTGCATTTTTTATAAAGCATTACCATATAGTTTTAGGGATATGCACCTGGGACATAAACCACTGTTTGCGTGTGTAACGTTTAGTACTTTTTTATTCATACATATATAGTGCCTTATGGATTACAGAGAAAGAATATACACCTCTTGAGTGTCTAAGTCTTATGGTTTATCAGAATTTTATGATATCTCATCTCTCACTTTCATATCTTTTTGTGAAATAATCAGTGGAAGTGGTGAGAGGAGCAAAGAATATAATATCTTGGCTACATGGTTTTTTGTTGTAGTTGCGCCCACATTCTAAGTTTCACTTGAATATGGTGTCTTTTTCTTCTTTTGGTGTGTGCAAGACGCGAAGCAGGGTTACCTCATAGACCCTGCCTAAATTGTTCAATAGAAAGTAGCAGTGAGGAAATACTACTTTGTATGCCAACCAAAGACAAGAAATTTGTGAATAATTACAAATCTAATTGTCTGCCTGATGACTGAACAAATTTCATTACTGCAGTAGCTATCTTATATATGCAGATTGTGTGGGACACCTCCCAACAGTAACGAAAAGCTAAATTTCGCTAATTCCTGTGGAAAGCAAGGTATTGTGGATTAAGCACCGATTACCATTATTATGATGACAATGAAGAAAAACTACCCAAATGTCTGTAACATAACGTAACTACTATTTGGATACGGCACAAAGCATAGACGATGCATATAAGCTTGCAAGCAGCATTTTCCCAGATATAGACATGCCATGACGACTTTTAACTCGCGGTTGTGGAGCTCAACTCATGATCACGAATGCCATTCAAATTTGCAGTTGCCTAAGAATACTTGATTACGATCAGAATGCAAGTGTGAAGACAAATATGATTAGAACCCATACTTCAGAAGTGATACTATATTAACTACTGCTGGGTTAAGTAGGGTAACAGAGAACAGAGACAAGACCTTCTTAGCAAACTGCTCTGCTGCATCATTCTTAAAAATGTCGCATGGGGCAGGGGTCCACTGAACACAATGCTACAACCACCTTCCCAGGGACAAGCTAATGCCAATAAGCAATTATATATCAATCATATTTTAACATAGAAGAGTGCAAAGGATGTTTGACGGTAGAGTATTTTTGCTTTAATAAGAATATGCACATATATGTTGCACTGGATATGGTTTCAAGGGAGTATCGAAGAGATGAGGGACTTTTTTTTTCCCACTACTAGTTCCCATTTTGGGGTGGACAATGATGGATTGAAACTGGGAAATTAAGGCTGATGCCCTTCCTATCGACCCTCCACGGGCTCGAACATAGATCCGTGACCTCCTGAATCAAGCATTCTACTACATGCTACAGTAGTTCGCATCTAGGAGAAGAGAGTAAAAGGCTCAAAACAAAACCGAGGAAAGCTCAAAGGCAAACCCCATCCACTGTCAACAGTGCTTGATGTTTTATGTAATTTGACAGCAAAGATAGTACATGGGCCTTCTCCTTCCATATGATCTGATGGAATTTGACCTAGAGGGCTATAAAGCCCTATAAAGGTATCGCCAAGTACACCTATCATTATAATCGTGGACAGAACGAATGGTACACTCACACTGCAAGGAGAGGATTGGTTACTACAGAGTGCTCCTAAAACCACCCCAAGTGCAGCAATTTTAATAACTTCAAACTTATCTAATACATTTTTACTTGCAGAGCCTTACACCACAGCTCCATATGCTATTTACATCCTAAACAACCTTGACATTGTTAGCATAATTCATGAGATGCATCATCAAATATTGTACAGCATAATTGGATTTATTTTTCTATAGAACTGTACTGTGATATTACTGTTTTGAACAGCATAGGCAATAAGCAAAAGATCAAGTGGTAAATAATTGCTATTGCTATGCATGTGGTGTTCACAGCTAGTGTTCTCATATAGACATATCAAACTTTTCATTATATTTCTCTCCTTTTAACTTTTATCACAGTCTGTACTAAATCCTCTACTTAACTGTAATCAATGATCATTCCAGTTTTGCCTGGTTATTCATCCACACCTTAACCATATACATTCATAATTGCAAATCTGAGGCTGTAGCATAGTCTCATTATCGTGGTCATTTTTGTATTTTCCTCTTGTCGTTGTTTTCCTCTTTATATATCACTATTCATCCCCATTCGAATGGAGATGGACACAGAAAAGTTGAAGCTGGGTATGTCATGGTAAATAATATATTCTGATGGAGTACAAACTTGCCAGCCCTTCTAAAGATTATTGTTCTATGGTGTTAGGTTAATTTGCATGCAAGAAATTATAGAAAAATGTTTACAATTATAATCTTGATAGCGTTTTAATAGACTCACGTTAATGAAGCAATGATCACATACTCAAATGTATATTAAACTCAGTTCTAGGGATATTTTTTACCCTTCAGATTATCTAAAATCTTGCATCTTGGCTTTTTCAACAATAATTTGAATGTACCGTCATTTGATCCAAATGGATGTCTGGATATCTTGTTACTAGTAGCTTTCTTCAAGTTTTCTCTGTTTTTTATTATTTTTCATCATCAATCTAATGCTTTAATAATCCTCATGTTCGTATTGTGAAACCTCATGTGTAAGAACATAAGTTTTTCGTACGACCAATTGGAAGAAATTTCCCGCTATTGCAAGTTCCCAATTACAGCCTTATTGTAATTTTTGAGTGTTGAGTAATGCAAGGAAAGGGGAACCACCTTTATGCTTATTCTTAGCATGTGTGGCAAAATGGTAGCGTCTGCGACCCTGAGGCGGCAGGTCAAGGGTTCGCGCCTCATCACGGACTGAGGTTAGTAAGGGCACACACTCAGGGTAACGATTACATCTGCCAAAACAAGTCCTTCGTAAGAAGGCAACAGTCCTAGTCCTTAGTAGAAAAGGGAGTTCGTGACGTAAAACCGAATCCTTACCATGTGTTAATATGTGATTAATACTGACATTACAGATTATAATGATCATATTTGATAGAGATAAGTCGAGCTTGTTTAGAATTTTTTTACATGATACTATGTTTCGTTGAAGTTATTAACTTAATCACAACTAAATGAAGCAAAAAGGGAGACAGCAGGGTATCGTCATACTTTGGCTGTCCTTAATTTTTCTGTTAACCGTTCTGTGGCAAGGAAAAACAGTAGAGAGGAAGAGGTTGTCAACCTTTCGTGTCCTATCCCTTTGAGTCAGTTTTTATGATATGCAAGAAATGCAGGTGCTTAGATAGGGTAAAAGGTTGAAAATCTTGTGAAAGTAAAGAGAGAAGCCAAATCCATTACCTGTACTTCGAATATGGAAGGGAAAAAAATATATTTAGTTGCTTCTGTTCCTCATATATATCTATTAACAACTAAAAAAAAAAAATATTTTTTCTCTTAAAATATTGACATTCAGGTTAAAGTAATTATTTTAATTATTTATTCAAGGTGTGTCAGTGTATGATTTACTTGTTTACATTGTCTGGCATTAAAGCATTAAAGGAATGACAACACTTGGCTGAAAGTTACAAATATGAATGAATGTGTTTGTATGGAATCATTGGTGCAGTAAGGAAGAATTAACTAGGTTCATATATGGTAAGTAATAAAGGAAGCTACCCTCTTATGCTCTGCTGTAATAAAAATAGATTAGCCCTATATCCTGTTAAGGCTTAGAATTCGTTGGTATATTTTCCTGTGATGCCACTTTCAATTTCTCCTTCAAATCCTTAATATTTTGTGACATGACGGAGTGTTAGAACTCTGCTTTTGATAGATTGGGTAATGTTACACGATATTTGAATTAAGATATATTTATCCACCATGTTTTATATCAAAATATTGCGCTGCTAGAAATTACAGTGATGGAAAACAAGAATTTCCTACATATAAAAGTGTATACACTTTAATGGTATTCAGGATGACGAAAGGGTTAATATAATGATGATATTTGTTATTAAAAAATTTATGTAAAAGTATAAATGCATCTTGAGTAAAAATACTTTACGTATAATAAACACTACTAATATTTAATGACTGTTACCCAATAGTACATTGTTTCATTTAACAAGTAAAATGTTGTCTTTCTAAGCTTTAGTATGGTGAACTATGGACATAAACATCCTAGGAAAAAAAATCATCCAGCCGATTTTAGTTACGAAGGTTTCTCTGTGTTCAACTTCATCATTTATTTTTCATTCTGTGAATAATATCTTGTGTAAAATCAAAACTATACTTCACCCTCCCCCCAAAAAATTGCAAGGGTCTTGATTTTTAATTTTATTAAGACCATGTGTTGTTCTCTGATTAGTTAATTAGCACTGTTTGCAGCATATGTAACTGATTGCCCATTTTAGTATTCCTTTATAATCCATGTGTGATAGCTCATATTTTGTAAGAAAAACTGAATCTTTCGTTTTTTATTTACAAAACCTAATGCAACATTATATTAATATCGATGAGAGATTTTCATATACTGCTTTTCACTATCATTTTTTTTATCTTGTTTTTTATGTTATTTATGAGTGGTTGTATCAGTAGCTGTGCACTTGTTTTTTTTTCATATTCTTACAGGTAAATTAGTAGAGTTACTATTGTCTAGTGTAACATGAAATATTTCGGTATAGGTTTAGAAAAAAAAATGGTAGAGGGCATGGGTTCTGTAAACACCTTGTTATTTCTTGATGAACACTCCCAGGTTAGAAAACTTTTGTAGAGAGACCCATACTATTTATTCTAGCCTAGTAGTTTTAGCCTGTTATGCACTGTAGATACCCTTGGTTAGTCACCTATGCCCCAAGAGTTAAATCAGGCAAGACCAGAAAAGAACAGCTCTGGATAGATGACTTTATTTAATTACATGAGGAAAACTACAGCTTAGATTTTACTGTTTCCTTTTGTGTATTGTACATAAGCATTCTTGGTGGTAGGGGAAAAAGAATATCTCATCGTAATCGGTGCGTCTCTCAAGGGGTTGCCAAAGGAGATGGGGATGTAATATGGCTTGCACTCCCATCCTCCCAGTTTTTTTCTGCATCCACTTTTCTGCCTTTCCATTATGTGAACATAAAAAGCATTTCGTGGGAGGAAAGCCATATTTTTATATGCCTTTCTCAAGGGGGTAGATATACTACACCCGAGATTGAATTTCCCTTCAAAATAAGATAGAAATAAAAGTTCCAGCCATATGCGGCTTTGTCTCTGGAAATCCATATAAATGGCATAATAAGGGCTGCAGATGCTTTCTTAGCAAATGTAAGGGTATCCTTCCGACACATATAGGCAAATATTCAGAAATATATATGTAACTTATGTGAGGTCATAACTTGATTATGCAGCACCCTTTTGGAATCCACACTTAAAAAATCATACAAGTAATTATTAGACTTACCATAACTCGAAGCTAGAAGAATGAGGGGGGAATATGGTGACGGTTTTTAAATTGCTTCATGTATATGACAGAGTTGATAAGGATCGATATTTTTATATGGCTGGCTCTAAAACTAGAGTTCATAGTTTGAAGCTTCGTTTGAGAATTTTACTGCAGGATGTAAGGGAGTACTTGGTTAGGGTAAGAATAGTTGATTACTGGAATTCGCTTAGTGAGGAGGTAGTTAATGGTAACTAAGTTCATAGTTTTAACTGCAAATGTTATAAGTATCATCGAGTATAAACATGGTACCGACCAGGAAATGGGGAGCTACGAGCATAGGGCTCTTTCTCATAAGATCAGTTGGGTAATTACTTAGAGAAATCAGAATGCTGTACTCCTCCATCCTCATCTGTTTCCCGCTCAGCTGACCTGTCCTCATACTGTTATGCGAGACTGTCCCTTCCCAGAAGGGAATTAGAGGGAGGGTGGGTGTTATCAGGATGTATGGAGACTCAAAAAATTTCTTTTCCTACCTCACAGTGCCTTTTTCTTTTTCTTCATTCATTCATTCAGGATTATAACTGTACAACTTAATAAGAGTGGACAGATTTCCTTCTGTGTGACTGTGACTATTTATATTTTTTTTTCTTGCCTCATATTTACCTATATGAATGTTTGCCTATAAATATTTTTTTCTGAAAATAACTTTTCAAATGGTCGAAGTAAATATTACCGTTACTGGAAGAATATATGTTTTTGTTATTACCGCAGAGTCTGTATTTGAGACGGTCGTTTTACTCATTATGTCAATAACAGAGCTTACAATTTTCATGAAAACACCATGACAAAAAGTAGGGTATCAACTTCTTAATATCACCAATTTTTTATGTGTAAATGGCACAGGGCAGCTTTAATTAATATTGCGAGTACTGTATATGCCATATAGGAACCGACAAAATATCCGGCATTTGCATGAGATAATTTGATTAAGAATTTAGAAGTTTTATGGACTGATCATGGAATAATTTTCTCCGAGTATCAGCATTTAAAACAGAAAAGATTTCTTGCATTTAGTTATACTGTAGTACTATCAGCGTTCAGTGATCTGTGGGATTTCACCTTCGCCAAGAAAGCTGATCTAAGTGAAATGACAGGAAACCAGCTGCTAAATGTTTTATGAACGGTCTTCTCTTGTAAAAAGCTTCTGATTGATTATCATGCAGACCAAGGCAAGGATTGTAAGAAATATTTCTCTGGCTTGAATGCTATGTGAGGTATGTTGAAGTGAAGCATCCCGATAATAGTAGGGATAGTACTTTACTGAGCTTCCATGCTGGGTTTTGGAGATGTTTTGTGGTTTTCATTAGAGAAAGGCCTGTCTTGAATTCAGTGAATACCCAACCTGTGATTACAAGTACACAGGGTCCCCCTTATCCACTGGGGAATAGTTCTAAGAACCCTCCATGGATACCTGAAATTATAAACAGAACTGAAATGTGTAATATTGTGTGTTATTTCATATACTCTGTATTCATATATTCAGTAGGCTATTAGCACCTATAGTTACTTTTTAAATTAGAGCATTTAGTATAACATGTCTTGTGAATCTACATATTGATTGTTTCTTTCTGGAATATTCCAATTTAATGTTTTCAGAGCAAAGTCCACCACATAAAATAGAAGCCTTGAAAAGCAAAACCATGGATAAGGAGGGACCACTGTATCAGATATCAAACACCACATTTTAACCTGTTATAACTTAAATGCTATTGGGAGCCGTGACATGAACAACCAGTCATTCTTGGCGAGCAGAGAATGAGGACAGGCGCTAGAGCAGGAAACATGGGTTATGAGTGCAACTCTCAAACTTTACATGAGTTTGAGGTTTTAACCCACTATGCCCATAAAGCATGCAAAATGGATCACCACTGTTAATTTAGGGCTGGAACTCTTTTGTTCCTTTTTTGCCAATAGCATCTCACACCCCCATATAGCATAGCCACCTGCAGAAAGATACCCTTGATGGGACGCTTGAGACAGAAAAAAATATTCTTGATGTGATATTCAGTGTGATAATGTAATGATATGTATAAGAGTTATCAGAAATGGGCAGAATGTAATAAAAATAATATCTTCAAAGAATCAATGACGGTAAAATTGATGTGGAAATGACAAAACTAGGTAGAATATGTATTCTGCCTGAGCTTCTGGGCTTTAATCCCTGATCATATTTTATCCTTGTTCATCCGCTTTTGAGTAACCTTTGTCTTTTCATTTCAGTTATTTACATGTATTTTTAAGAAATATGTAAATTACTTTACTAGTTTTTGACTTAGGACAGAAGTATGTTTTAGTGCATGCTGCATGGAACAGATGATGTACAGACGGACCTCAGCTTTCGTAGATATAAATTTCAAAATCCTACTTGAGTCAAAACATATAGTAATGGCTTATTCCCTGTACTATACTATCATTTCTCAAAGTTATAATAACAAATATTTACTTTAAAGAATACTAATATTTAATACGGGTGCATATTAAACAAACAAAAATTATATATACAATTTTTGTAAGTCAGAGATTTACTCTGTAAGTATGAGTCTACTTAGTAAGATCAACTTAAGCAGAGCTTCATCTGTAAATTGCATGAATGATGTCATGAAGATTTTTTTATTTACAAAGAACGTGACTTGTATCTTAAAAGCTTTTAAATGTACTGTAGATTCATTTTTTTTTTCATTAGACTATTCTTCTATTAAGCACTTTAAGCTTCGTACCTTAACACTTCTGTAATATCTGTCCTCTTTATTAAACTTTGTAGTTACTATATATTTTTTATATATAGGAAGCAGAGTAGAAATGTTTTTAGATACAATTATAATCAATTACCATGATAACTATTGATTACTGCTGTAATTAGGGATTATATGTAAACATACACAAATCCATTTGCATTTATAAAACATATTCTTTGATTGAACTTTTTTTCATCTAATCATTTTTTACAAAAATATTTAATAGTTTTTACAGTAAGACAGAATAGACTGTTAATCTGAATGTAATTTTTATCGTTTATTAATACCACAGCCTTGCTTGATAATAAATCCATAACAATGCCCCCTGTATGTTGATGTCAGATGTGTGGGCTAAAATTAACTATAAATATATCCTTATAAAAATATTCAGTTGAAGTTAGTCTATTTTGGATCTATATATTAGCTATGCATAGTTTATTATAAATATTTGATTAATATTTTAGAGAGTTATTGTTGAGGAGATATATCTTTTGGATGCTTGCCATGATCCATAATAGCCAGAGCATAATTTCCTCAGTCCATTCTCGGCAGAAATATACTCTTAGAGCATTTTTAGCCCCAGTTCCCCTCGTATTGTCCTCCACCTCTTCCCCTTCCCCATGCCCACATTGAGGTCTTGATGTCCTTCAGGAGCCCTTTCGAGCATGACCTCAGCGTTGGGTGTTGGAGGACGAGAATCAAGATCCACGTCCAGGTGTTCCTCTCCTGGGCCACATGGTAAAGAGGATGCTCCACTCCTCATGAACGCCGCCCCTAGTAAGTCCCTGTTTCCTATCCCAAGCTTCCTCTCACACAATAAATTCTACTCCTCGTCAATTCATATTTGTATGTAGTCTTAAAAGTACTTATATCCTATATCCCTCAAACAAATACATGCTCTTTACCATTAGCTCTTGGGTAATGTTAAATCACTTCTCCTCTGTGCTTCAAGGTAAAAATATCCATTGGCGAATCAAAAAAAAATAAGTTGGGTATCGAAAATCAGCAATTAAAATTGCCCATTTCTGAATTGTAATATTTTTATTTTGCATGACTGCAGGACCCTTCTGATAATAGTCTGTGTCATGACTTTCAACATGAATGTTGACCTATGACCTTCCAGCCCATATTGTTTATAACTGATTTGCATTAGGAAACATCCAATGTGACAATGTAAAATACCTGTAACTTGTAAAATTTATAAGTTCAATATTTTTATTTTTGAGAGAGAAGTGAAAAGTTCTTTGGCCTACCATAAGTTCAGTGTCTCACAACAACAACATCAATAATAATAATAAGAGATAAAATTGAAAAGTTCTTTGCGCTACCGGCTGTTCATTGTCTTGCAACAGCAGAACCAACAACAACATCAATAATAAAAAAAAAATAATGCGTATGATATTGGAGAGAGAGAGAGAGAGGATTGAATGGATGTTATTGATATTTTCGTCCATATGCATAAACCTAAAGTAGCAAGAAAGTAAGTAATAATAATACATACATACATACATATACCTTGGCTGTTTCCCCCTTTAATTGGGGGGTAGCCGACATCAAAAAAAGGAAAACCGTTTGGGGAGAAGTTATTCTCCCCTCTACTCCCCCTCTTCTTTGACGTCTCACAGGAGGTTGGTACAAGGGGGGATTCCTAGTCCCCCCCTCCCCGTCCACTTTTAGTCGCCTTTTACGACACGCAGGGAATACGGTGAGGCTATTCTTTGATATTGTGCCCGCCCCACAGGGCACATAATAATAATAATAGGTAATTTAACAGTTTAGTATCGCGGCCGAATTTCGGCTATTGCCCGCCAATTCTTAACCTAACCAAACCTAACGAATGGTTAGGTTAAGAATTGGCGGGAAATAGCCGAAATTCGGCTGCAATACTAAACTGTTAAATTACCTAATAGTAGTAGTAGTAGTAGTAGTAAAATAATAATAGTACACGATGAATTTAGGTCTAAGATAATAAAAATACGAGCGATTAAGAGCACGCCCAAGTAATTGTTAAAGGAAAAGCACATCTCGTAATCTAAATTAGTGAACTGGACAATAAAAAATAAATAAATAAATAGAACCTCAAGCGATTCCTGCACCCAGCGGTTCAAGGCCAAGTACGGTACCTCTAATTTCCAAATGTACCACAATAATACTTTTCCTTTAAATCAATAAATAATAAGACAAAGAGAAATGAACAATTAAGAACTATCACAGTGTAATGCGAGAAGAGGTAAGGGACAGCTTTGGGGAGGGTAGCTAATCACCAACATTTCAACTCCGTAACCAGCACCATCTAATATAATGCACTTTATAGTGTACTAAATAATTATGGGATGATAATAATAATAATACATGAGATATATGCGGGTGTGTATGTGTGTCTAATATAACACAGTGCTGTGCTTCACTGTATGACTTGCACTATTACTCATTATGGTAATAATAATAATAATATATATATAAAGAACTTTATTAATATTACTGTTATTGTTGTTGATATTATTATAATTATTATTATTATTAACAAAAAAGAAGATAATCTAATATAATGCACTTTATAGTGTACTAAATAATTATGGGATGATAATAATAATAATACATGAGATATATGCGGGTGTGTATGTGTGTCTAATATAACACAGTGCTGTGCTTCACTGTATGACTTGCACTATTACTCATTATGGTAATAATAATAATAATATATATATAAAGAACTTTATTAATATTACTGTTATTGTTGTTGATATTATTATAATTAGTATTATTATTAACAAAAAAGAAGACATTAGCTTATTGTGCCTCTCTCCTCTCTCTCTCTCTCTCTCTCTCTCTCTCTCTCTCTCTCTCTCTCTCTCCTCTCTCTCTCTCTCTCTCTCTCTCTCTCTCTACACACAATTGAAAAATAAAATTCTGCTGCTCCAGATTTTGTCTGTTAAACTCGAAGTCCTTTAAATCAGGGTCCGTTTAATCGAGGGTTGAGTATATATTTATATATATATATATATATATATATATATATATATATATATATATATATATATATATATATATATATATATATATATATATATATATATATATATATATTGGGGACCCATTTTTAATAGCTCAGCAGATCTTTCCAAACTTACACTCTGGCATTCATCCTCACATGGGGTGTCATATAGCATCTTGTTGAATCTGTTAGGTATAAGGAAAGACATTTGCTTTTGACTACAACAGCTTGCCAAAGAGTACACATCTTGTGCCCTAAATGTTTCGTTATGTGAGTCTCACGTTTGCCACATTTGTTTTGATGCCACTGTACTGTAAAATGTCTATCTTCTTATCACAGTTGCACACTTCCTTTTGCTCTATTGAGTACAGTAACATCTCATTGAATTAAACATATGCGTATTGCGTTATTTTTATTGTTTTGCTTTTTGCTCACCAGTTTTTGAAATACTGAATGCCTGTACTTAATTTTAAATGTTAATATATTGACTTGGTTAAGGAAAATATAATACAAGTAGAGATCAGTTATATAAGATATGAAAAGATGTAAGTATTTAAGTAAAGTGCTTGATTAACTACAATCGAAACAGTACATATTTTAAAAATGTGGTGTTATTTCATCTCAAAGTATATATATATATTGTATACAGTATATATGTATTACTTGTATATTCTTATAAAGTGTACATTGCAGTGCCTTGACTAATCACTAAAGAATACTCGTGTTTATATATATATATATATATATATATATATATATATATATATATATATATATATATATATATATATATATATATATATATATATATATATATATATATATTGTTGTTGTGTATTATAAATAAGCACATACAGTACAGAATGGCACTGTGGCATTTTACTTAATTTTTGAAGCTTGCTGTGCTAATTTATTGTTAACAACTTTCCTGAGTTTTTGATAATTATATGAAATATATTTCTTCCTGATATCATTGATTTATAGTTAAATATATGCTTTAATATATTTTATTGCTAATTATGGAAATTGGTCAGGGATTTTGGGAAACTGTTGAACTGGAACATAGACATGTATGTTTATTCTTATGCCTAAGCTTATGGTACAGTGATTCCACTCGTGTTATACTTTCTATTAGTGTGCTCATTATACTTGCTGAATTGTCAAGGGATAGGAACTGACAGATGCCATTACTGTCCCTTCAGCATTCTCGACATTGCTAAATTATTATTCACATTTTGCAAAGGAATACCTGGGTGTTTTGGTACAGCATACTTGTTTTTACACCATCAAGTCAGAACAGACTGAAAACATATTTTTGTTACATATTGAAAATGTGTGAATCCATTCCCAGTTTCTAAACAACTTATGGATTTTATTAGATTTAGATATCTGGATGTATTGTATTTAAGAAATTAAATACATGTATTGTGCCTCAGGATTTTCGCTAATATAATCTGTGTGATACACTGCAGTCGTCCTCAGTCCTCAGCGTGACCTATACGTATATATAATATTGAATTATGACATATTACTTTATTCTTAATGACATAATATTTATTGACCATAAGAAGGGTGTTATTTTCTCTGGAGATAGAGGGATGTTACATTCTAAGTTGCAGATGTGCTTTTGAGTTTGAATATGTCCAGTCTTTAACTTTTTCAGAAAATTTTACGCAAAGACTTCGTATATCAGGTCTAGTAGGGGAACCCTGGGCAGGATGTTCCCATTCGCAAGTAGATAAAAATTAATGCAGTATTGGTTTCTAGTTGTCCAGTCTAGTTCTTTTGTAAAATATTGGAAAGCTTCAACCCATCTAACCTACTGAAGTCATTCTCTCAATATTAAAGCCATTACTTGGTAACTCTTATTAGCATCTTTGTGTTTTCAAAGTTTCTCCACATTTTGATTTGCTTTTGTCTTTGTACCAAATCTGTAACAGTCTTTAAATAGCTTAGGATAGTAAATTTCGCCCGTTCCGTTGGTTATTCTAATCATTTTTTTACCATACAGCTGGAATATAGCTCATTATATCTTTTTATTCCTCCTTTTATAAGTCTTCCTCTGCTGGGAATTTCTATTATTGTCTTTTAAATTAAGTTCTGTAGCATTGTCGTCTGGGAACCTCTGTATATTTTGGAAGGCTATCTGTCATTCTCAAATGTATCTGTTTTACCGCTATGGCTTTATCTATGAAGAATAAATGTCTCTTTGTGTGTAGAATTCGTGTATCTTTTTTAAGAAATTGTTTCTCAAGGAGCTTTTACTCTTCCTTTAACTGGCCTCTCATGTGTGACTAATTTTTGTAGACCTAATTTGTATTTTGTTATTCTAGCACTTTTCATGGAGAAACCAAAATGTAATGATAAAAAAAGAAGCATTTGGCCAGCAGAAAGTGAGCAATGGAGTTTCACAAGGTTCATTCTTATGGCCACATGTGTTCCTAATCAGTATATGTAAATAATCTTCTATATGTTGTTGTTACATATTAAGTGTCCTTTCATATGATGCAACTTGTAAAAGAGTTAGATATGTAATAAGTAGTAAAATACTACAAGCAGAAAAATTATCTACATCTTTGGACAGATAAATGCTTAATCTAAGAAAAGTTGTTAAGTGACTGGGCAAAAGTGCATGAAAATTTGTAGAAGTCCTTGCTGGAGCTGGATAGAGATCCTCATTCGTTTTGTCTAGGTTGCTCTTCATGAAATCTTGGGTCTGGCTACCCATCTTGTTTATGGCTGTTAGTACTGCGGACCCTTGAAATTTGGGGAGAATATGAATATCCACTTCTGCAAAGTCGATCATCTTACATAGTTTAATGCCATTTTACAGGCTACTATTTATAAATCGTTGTCCTTATTTGTCATATTCAGTCACATATTACTCCTATATTTAGTTGTCATTTGGAGGATTTCTAAAATATTCTCTTCCTACGTTCTTGGGTGAGAGGTGGCAGTATTTAAGAAAAGAAAAAATATTGCTTGCTTCTCAGTATACATCATTGCATAATAACTTAATACATTTTATAATATGATGATGGTGTTTTACATAGTATTAATTGATTCTGTGTTATATAATTTAGTTAGGGGGTTCATCATATGCTTATTATTTTGGTGATTATATATATATATATATATATATATATATATATATATATATATATATATATATATATATATATATATATATATATATATATATATATATATATATATATATATATATATATATATATATATATATATATATATATATATATATATATATATATATATATATATATATATATATATACCGTCTTGTAGCAATCTCTTTGAAATATATATAACCTGCCTTATTTTTTTTCATTATCTGGATGAAATGTGTTGCAGTATTTCGCTGAGCTCTTATGCACTTTCATATATCACATTTTTAAGGTAATTTCAGTCTTTGCAAGCCGAGATAATTTCACCAGTGTTTATGTTTATTAAATAATAATTGTTTTGTGTAATGTGAATAAGTTTGGGTTTACTTAGTCATTATGATGACTTATATAAAGATGCAATCCCGCCTTTCAGGTGCAGCTTACTTATTAATGAATATTTTATTGATCAAGAAATTCATTGTTTAGCTATCCTTGCCAATGTAATTCTAGTACATCTTTTCTTGGCCTAATAGTTGCAGGTAGCGCCAGTCCAGAGCAGAGGGTGCGTCACACCCGACACTCCAGCCTAACATTACCTGTGGAAGGAGTTCCTTCTTCATCTCATTCCCATGCCCGTGACGTTGTAGAAGTTCATTGCCGCATTGATGCCCTTACCAGGTAGTATTGCTTGTCAGAATATCAGAGTAGCATGTCCATTGTTGTGGAGTTTTGCTTGCACATGTGAGCGAATTTTTTGTGTGTGAATCTGAGCTGTACATCTAACACTCGTCCAGCGTATCATTTGTAATATTGATTTAAGCACATTATTAATTGAGTCGCAGTACTTCCACGTGTAGGAAATTGTGCAAATTTTACAGCCATTATATGTTAGAATGATGAAAATTTACTTTTGATGCCTACAATTCAGATGATATTAGCAATCACCAACCAGATTATTCTGCTAGAATATATATTTCAAGAGTATATTTGATCTAATAACTGACTTTTTTTTATTCATATTTGTAATAAACGCTATATTGTTTGGAGTATTTGCTTGGAAATGCATAATATTATTGAAGTAATGTACAACCCTATTTCTACTATTAAAATATTTTTAAAAAACAAAATTTACCGGATGATGGAACTCATTTGAATGCACAGTTCAGCTTATGTAATTCATAGCCCTATTTTACTTTATTGCAATGTTGAGCTGATATTGCATATAATTGTACACTTGCTCATGTTTTTTTACTATTAATTATTAGTGAATTCTTGTCGTTTTTCCTTTGTCCAGTGAAAAATAAACTAAAATTAGCAATATTTAACTTATATGATATATAAACTAAATTCGATGCTACTTCCCAGAATCATTTTTTGCGGAGGATCAGGAAGAAGGAGCTTTTAATTAGATTAAAAAAAAACAATGTGCTCTCAATGTTTTTCAGTTAGAAAAACTGCCATTTTTTAATAATACTTGTCAAGTGTGTGACTCAGTGTTTGGTCCTGTGTTTACTTACATCTGATGCATGTTTGTCATAACTTTGAAGTAGTTTCCAGTTCACTGGCTTGTGTTATACTTGTGTACCTTGATTTGTGCGTAAAATGTTAATGTTGTTTGTAACTTTTATTATTTATTAATCTTGCATATGCTTTGCCTGAACAATCACCTTTACAAATAGTTTAGCTTTTCCCCCATATCATTTTACATAGAGCCAATTGTTAGCTAAAGCACGATTATTATTGATATTACTTTTATTTTCAGAATTATTTTTTACAGACTTTTCCACTTTATGTTTATTTGGCCACCGTTCATCTATGTCTTGATTAATGTTCCGTACATTTAGGGTCCTAGTACTGTTCTTAGCTTGGGTGTTTCTTTAGTGTTTTTTTGTTTTGAGAGCATGGTATGTCTTGTTTGTGCAGGGGAAGAGGAGGGTGATGATGATGACGATGATGACATAAAAGACGATATTCTCCGCCTATATATAAGAATGGACCAATTTAGCAGGTATGGACGGATGTGTTGTATGAAAATGTAAAACTGTAGAAAATATGGAGCATATTTTAGAGCAGCAGTTCTAAGCAAGAAGCAAAAATACTTGTTCTTATTTTATAATGTTGATCATTTCCAGACAAATGCAGCATTTAGAAGCTCGTGTGACAACAGATATTGCTCAGATACTAAATCTTTTGCAACAACAGCATCTACAGCAAACCTCAGTATCACCGTCCCAAATAGACTATGATCAGGTAATAACTGTGAACTTGTTTTATAAAAATCCTTAAAAAATTTATAGATATTTATTTTGCATTTTTCCTGTTCTGGACATTAGTTTTTAAGGCAAGCAGGGTGAATACAATTGTAAAAAAATCACTGATGCAGGTGGGTGTCATCGTTCCAAGACCCATCCTTACTTGCATAATAGTTGTTTAATGGCTGGAAAATAAATATAGGCAATGAGGTATTAGTATATCCCTTCTCCCTATCCCATTTATGACCTCAAACGATATTCATAGAACATTTCAGAATTTAAATCATGCTGCAGCTTGTGATATATTGGCAATAATTGCATATCCCTAAGAAGCTGATAGGATGACAGCAGTTTAAATAAAAGAATGAAGTAAAAGCCTTGTCTCACTCTGCCCCTCCTCACCCATTATAATAGACATATGGAAAGAAAAGACATACAGGAAGAGAGAAATTGCTAACCCCTGCCTAACTATCCTTTTTAGGTACCTCCTATGATATGCAGGCAGCGAGTAATATTTTTCCTTCCTGCTTTCTTTGCAATTATGATGTACAGTTGTCCTGTGTCTTATGAGACTTTGAACTTAAGTATATAAAGAATATTGAAAAGTAATTAGGATATTTTTCCTTAGAAAATACTGTATATAATAACTTCTTTGCTATATTTACATGAATTTAAATGTATTAGGTACAGTTTATACTGTACAAATTTAAAATAGTTGGGAGGCTCGAGAATATCTTACATACTTATCGATATGGCAATTTAATATGAAGGTCTTGAAAATTTTCTGTGCAAGTGTATGAAAGATAATATATATATAAATACTGTATATTGATATTTGCCAAGTCCTGAAAATATTTTTTTTCCATAAATTGGGTATCTTTTGTTTTTTAAGAACTTAATATCTTGTATGTTTTCGAGAGTTGCAAGTTATATTTTTAAAAACTGAATGTAAGCTCATATGATGTGGACTTCATATATATTACCTTTCGCACACAAATTTTCTTACTTCAGAGTCCTGAGCGCCGTCGTGGAGGCACTTCAACCAATTCCTCTAGGGGAGGAAATGGGAGAGAGAGTCGAGTATTTAGAAGAACCGCCTCTTTACATGATGAACCTCCTAATAATTCAAGACATCACTACAGATCTTTAGAGATAACACGTCCACAGTATGTGATATTTTTGTTATTGCCACTAGTACATGTATTTATTAGCATTTGAGACACCAGGAGGTTTTTTTTTCTTCCAAGGCTCTGGAACCACTCTATTTTAATTTGGGAAATTAGGAAACCACATGTGAAGCATTCAGACTATAGGATATTGCTCTCATTTTCTTTTGGCAAAGTATTAACTTAGTATATATGAAACATATTTACGTTCTGTTCAATATAATAGATGCTACATGTGCAGCATATCTCAAAAAGCAGCATTTTAGAAGTAAAATTGGAGATTGACTTCCAAGCTGTGTATCTTCATATAATTTGTTATGTTTCAGAGTTGAAGATTTACTTGGTGAAACTATAACACATCAGGGCCTTGACTTCCGGGAAGTTAGTGGTGCTCTTGGTGGGGGGAGTGGTCCAGGTAGAGGAGGACTTGGTGTTGGTTCAAGACATTGTCCCTCTATGCCCCTAACTCCTGACCTCGATTCAGAAGCTCTTAGACCTTCACCTCCTCGCAGTCAATCTCAGCCGTCAGACCTAACACAGGTATTCCTGAATTTTCAGTATTTTTTAACGCAGGTATTCTTTAGCTTTTAGTATGTTCAAAAATACGTTTATAAATTAAAAAACAAGAGTCAAACAACATCTTCAGAGATGAAACATGCAAAGTCCACATTCATTCACATTCTAATGCACATAAGTAATGCATATTCTTTCTTGTGTTTATACTTAATATGTACTGACCTTCATAAGAATGCAATGATGTACTTCTTGAAGATGTTATGCTAAGATTTTTTTTATAGATTATAATACTGTACATTCTGACACATGCTTTACATTTTTATTGAGAGGTAGGCTTAGGAGTAATTGAATGCTATATATGCTGTGGTTCTAGTTGTTAATTTCATTCAATGTAATGTTAAGGATGGCAGTGTTAGAGTGAAAGAAGGTTATCGTTAGTTAGTCTACTTGACACCAAGTTAACTAAAATTTGACATCAAAATTTTGTTAAGCACATTTCGTAATGAATCACCTCTATATTTTATGTTCCCTGTCTGCTATGGAGTTGAGGAATGCAGTATAAATGTGGTGGAGAGTAAAGTGGGAGTGTTATCAACAAAAACGAAAGAAGAGTTTAAAATTACATAGGTCGAAGCGACCTATTTCCAGTGAAAAGTTATGGCTCGTTTATGTCCACTTATTGATATATATATATATATATATATATATATATATATATATATATATATATATATATATATATATATATATATATATATATATATATATATATATATATATATATATATATATATATATATCAGAAGAGTGCCTGGGAAATTTGTTTTGCCTGCGACACCACCTCGCACATTAATTTGTTATTTGTGGGAAAATCTGTGTGGAGAACTCCTACATGAAAAGTTAAAAGTAAGATATTTGCTTAATCAAGTAAAATATTAGTTTTATTTCATCTCAAGTGGAAATTAATTTCTAAAGGGAAAAATTGAAAAAAAAAAATTGAGATTCAGTATCCTTATAGGACTATGAGAAAATAAGCATCTCACTCCAGAAACAAAAGACTAATTGGAAATGATATTCATTGCATTCAATATTAAATACAAATTCAGTGAATCAAAAGTAGCTAAAACACATTTACTCCAGTTTTACATTCACATCATGTAAATTATTTTTTGGAGTCTTCTGCAGGCCTTCACAAATTAATATATCCAAGTGTATGATGTGCAAAACTTTTGCCAGTAAGTCTTTCAATTAATTACTCTCTTTTCTTTTTGCACAGTCCTGGTATTATTGGCCTTTTCAATACTGAAATTATCTTAGATATTTAATACTCATATATGTAGTCTCTCATCCAATAGAGTCGTTATTATTAACTGAAGAGAAAGGTGCATTCAGTTAAAATTCCATTACTCATTATCTCTAAATATGAAGAAAACTTCAGTAGCATTATATATATAATACAGTAATCATAAAAAGTAATAATAAGAATACTTTGAGATTGTCAACTCAAAGCTATTGTCTGCTCTGCTAGTTACTTCCTTTAACGTAGAAAATACGAGGGCAGTGGTTTCTCTTCAATGGGTGGGATAATATGTAACAGAAACACAAAAAATCGCTTTTAGTACAAGCATCTAACCTAAGAGAATGTATTGAATGTTAGAGTATATGTTTTATAATAATATGGAATGTAAGTGTAGTGCGAAAGATCAATATTCATTGAATTAAATTGGAAAACCATTGTAAATTCTTCATATAGGTTGATAGAGCCAATTTTTTTTTTTACTCCTACATGATGCCATATCTTGCTGAAGCTATCATCGTGGTGAAGACTTTTGTTAACTTGGTATTAATGTGTCCAGACATAGTAAAAATCACAAACAGTATTAAATAAGTGAATTGCACTGACATTTGTTTATATGTCAGAACTTGTAACTGGCAATGCATGTTGCTAAACTCGAGGGAGTTTGTTATCAGTGCCAGAGAGTTACTACTCTTCTCTTATTGTTGTTGCAATTTCACTCCACTGCATATTGCTTCTCTTTTTTATTTTGCAATCGCGCTCCTTTGAATTTTCGTTCATTTAATTACGACTTCGCTCTAAAGGTATTTTTTGTTACTGCTGTACATGCTTCTTCTCTTTAATGCTGTTACAGTTTCACTCATCTACATTTTGTTCTCCTTATGGTTGTTATAATATTGCTGCTGGTTTGTATTACGTTTATCATTATTCTTGTTGCAGTTTCTCTTACCTGTAATATTATAAGGAGTGAGTTATGTTAATGTCACCTTTCCCTGTCGTACACCTGTAAATTGTGTTAATTTGTTAAACTAAATATGTCATAGATGACTTGGGAATCTTATTTGTTATCAAGTTGAATGGCAGATTTTAGAGCACAGAAAAAATGCCTCTCTAATTAAGGGCAGTTAACTAACAATAGTGTTTCCTTGTTGTTCATTAACCGAAAATAATTTGTTAGCACAGGTCATATATACATTTAATTAATAAACGTAACTGGTGTGCATCTTTTTTTTTTTACATTTAATTAGGTGTTGTATTAGGGAATTTCATAGGCTAAATAGCATGAAAGCAAATTAGCGCTTATTAATAAGTAATTTATGAGAACTTGCTCTATACTTTGTTTTAAATGTTTTTGAGTTTGCTTTTGGTTATGAGAGAAGACAGAGATTTTGGAGTTCATTTTTGGAAAAGTCACAACATTTTAAATACTGATACCCAAATTATCTTTGAAAGGAAAATAGCTTTCAGCTCTTTTGAGTATTTAAATTATATTTTTCAGTGAAAATATTTTTGCAAGAAAAGTGTATGAGTATCTATTTCAAAACTAATGCCATCCCAAGCTAAAGATAGTATTTGAGGAATTAACCCATCTAGGGACTTCTCACTCATGTATTGTTTGACTTTTTTATTACATTTTTAAGGCTTTTAAAAAATACGATATTCCTTTAAGGAAGTGCCATGACACTATTAAAGATTGTTAGTTGGTCAGTGAGATAAGGTATGCCTTTAAATCCAGGGATTCTTATTCTATTAATGATAGTATGCCAGTATTATCAAGGAAAAGTTATTTTGATGGCAAGTATTGAAGGCGTGATTATGATTGCGAAGAGTAATTTTCAAGAATTGACGAACTTCGTACTTTCATCGCTTTTGGATGAATTCAACTATTCCAAAAGACTAGTCTGTGCAGCACTGTCCTCATACTAACTCTCTTTTATATATATATATATATATATATATATATATATATATATATATATATATATATATATATATATATATATATATATATATATATATATATATATATCCTAATCAGCTTGATGGCCACAGCCAAAGACAAACCTGTGCTTTCTCACATATTTCTGGTCATACATATATTATAATAGTCATTAATATTTGCTCATTGTAAATAATTAACAAGGGTAAAATCACATGATATATATATATATATATATATATATATATATATATATATATATATATATATATATATATATATATATATATATATATATATATATATATATATATATATATATATATATATATATATATATATATATATATATATATATATATATATATATATATATATATATATATATATATATATATATATATATATATATATATATATATATATATATATATATTACTGCCATTAATATTACTTTATACATAATTCACTACTTATTATGCATTCTTTTCTTAAACTAATTGGTAAGAACAAGGCCACAAAATGATGCTCGCCCAATATATTTTGCCTGGACATTCGTGTTTTCTGCATAAGTTTTTCTTTCTCTCCTATATCTTTCTCGTGAAGGTTTTATGCTCTTAGCTTGCCATACAAGATGCACTAATTTAACTGTTATACATGGTGTGGGTAATTAAATACACTTTGTTCAAGGCCTTGATAAAGCAAAGCCTATGTTACGAAAGGGTTCCTTGTTACCCCTTAGATGTAAGATATATATTAATCATGGTAAATAGAGTTGATTTGGGGTATGTAGATGTTAAAAGAATGAGAAATACTTTTTTGGTGATGGTTGGATGTGATAATGCTGCTTCAGGCTCGATGGCGTCGCAAGTGCCGTTCGCCCCTCCAAGGCTCAGCTCTTGATCCGTGGGCACCCCGTCGTGAGGACTCCAGAGGTTCTGAGCCTGAATCCTGGGGCGACTTCAGATCCCTCACCGAAGCACCCATCGCTAGATTAGAGTCCCTCGATGAAATGGAGTCATTGTCTGTAAGTGCTTGTGAAGAGATATTGCACACAAAGTCCCTCCCCCTTCCCTCAATATAAATGCACTTACAGGCACATTTTTCCCCCCTCCCATGCGTCCCCATTTTTCATGGCTCTTATTATGCTTGCCGTACTGCCAGAGAGTATGCATTTTGCTATGTTCTTTTCGTATTGCAAAATATACTTGATATTTCATGAATTTTTACTCACACATTCCTCTCAGTCTCCAAGATGCCAATACAAATTTTAATTTACATCATCACTTTCATTTTGAGTTGATATATAATGTGATAATTGCATATCATTATTTGGTCTTCCTTCTAGTATGTACTACTTATCTTCTTCATATATATATATATATATATATATATATATATATATATATATATATATATATATATATATATATATATATATATATATATATATATATATAATTCACCATATCATCATATGTTCCCACTACATTGCTAATGTTTGATGGCAATTGAGTCACTTTAACACACTTTTACACATAAAAAAAACCTTGTTTTGCATGTCCCTTTTGGCATAAATTGGTGACATGATACTCAAACATGAAATTCATTTTGACAGTGCTGCACATTTATCGTATCCTTTGACTATTTAAAGTATTTTATTATGATTATTAATATTATTATTATTATTATTATTATTATTATAATTATAATCATTATTATTATTATTATTATTATTATTATTTTTATTATTATCATTATAATTATTATTATCATTATTATTATTATTGTTATTATTATTATTATTATTATTATTCTGGTAAACAGTTTCATGTCTCTAACATTATTGCCAATAGGCTCAGAAACAATTGAATGGACTTTCATGAACTTAATCATGAAGTTAAGATTTATGTAGCTGCAGTGGATCACGAGCCTAAAAACATTTGGATTAATCTTTAGAAAAAGATATGTAAAACTGCAGTTGATCATGTTTCCTAAAGAGCATTTGAAAGTCTTTAATCCCCTACGCTACAGATTATTTCAGTTTCTGCTTGCTCTCATCTGTAGACCCTCCTTTAAAATTTGTATTAACAGAAACAGATCTCGTGCAATACAAATACTGATATTTGTTATAGTTTCAAGGGTGAATCACATTTGAGCTGAAGTCTCTTGTAATTATAATATCCCTAGAAGAAAGTCAGCAAATTAATCATTGTTCTAGTAAGAGAAATTAAATGAATATATCGAGCTCATGAACATGGTAAAAAACATGGCTTTTTGATAAAAATGTAAAAATGAATGTTTCCTTTTCAACCAACTTGTATGTATTACTTTTTAATAATGATGTAGAAGTTGGATGTTTCCTTTTCAAGCAACTTTTATGTAAGCCATCTTGTGATGAGCCTCTTTCCGTTATTAATCAATTTAAACACCCTTGAATAAACTTTATAGAGCAAGCTAAATGTCCTGTTTATTGAAGTGAGTTATATTGTTGCATATGCATATGCACTTAATTTTACCACCACTCTGGGAAGCTATTGCTCGTCTTTATCATCATCACACCTCTTCCATCTTCCACATCTGTTTTATACTTAATTTTCTGCTTGTGTAAACGTATTGCACTGAAGAAAAAGCCACAGCCATTAGTATAAAGCTAATTTATATCATTAATATATTTATGCTTCTAATTTATATGCTATATATGCAAAGCTTTCATGAAAATTGAAATTAATAGTAAGGAGCCAAGCTATTTAGTATTATTGGTGTTGTATCAACATGTCTTGCATTATTGCAAATATAATTTGGTATGGCAGATATAAAGTGAATGATTATTTAGTGTATTAAGACTGTAGAAGCCATATGACTCAGAACCATTCATTTCGATGTAATACAATATGTTTCATCATATTTTACTTATAAGTGGAGATAACTTGCATGCATATCTTATTTTATCCACTCACACATTTCAAAATATAAGAAAGCTCTTTTTTATCTTAGGGTAGATTACCTAAGCACAGAAATTATAAAAAATGAAAAACTGTATGGAAAAAACACAAATTTCTATTTATCATATATCAAAGAGGAGACGAAGCACCAGGAGTATTTTGATCTTTCATAAAATTGCATTAGGTGAATTTTGATAGGTATCAGTGTAATACTACAAAATGTCTTCTTTAACTCAAAATCAAGGTCTTCTTATTGAAGAAAATACCGCGGCAACTATAAACAAATTTAGTAATTAAAAATTACATCAAGTAAACTGTAAATTATTCTGAATTCTCTCGCACAAAATGCCTTTTGAGTATGAATATTTCAGACCCTCGAATGATTTGTAGTTATGACAACTACTGCAATGTTTGTGAATATTTCTGAATTTAATAGTTCTGAATGAATATCAAACTAGAGATTTTTTAAGAACCTCTGTACAGTAATCATGATTCATTTTGATTGAAAAACGTCTATCACCTAGAACTTTTGTCATATTTAATATTAAATATTCTCAACTTCAGCCTTGTTAGTATAATAGTGTCTCTTGTCAGTTTGTGGCTAGGTTCTAGCAGACTGTAGGCTGAAATAACTTAAGAGTAGGCAGAATGTTTTGTCAGGGTTATACAGTGTCTTAGAAAGTACTTGATAGAGATACACATATATATTGATGATTTATTTGATAGATAAAAATAGACATGTATACTGGTATTCTATATAACACATTTATGCCGAGGCATGCAATAGTATTGCACACAATACATAATCATGACTCCCATTCAGAAAACTGGACTGGCATCTTGCACCTTTTTAGAGTTCTTTCTGTGTCGTATACCACTGTTTTAGTGCTGTTTTAAATATATATGCTGTCATATTGATTACCGAGTTGGTTATTTAGTTTTGCAAATCTGTATTGTGTAATGATACTGACTGAGACATGTTTTTGTAGTACTTGAGATGTTGTTTTAGTAAATGTTTTAGATACCTTGTATACTGTGAGGTCGAGTATTGAAAAAAAAGGCAGTGCATATCTTTGAAGTGAATGTAAAAGTACTTCCTGAAACGAGTAGATTGTGATTATGTCCCACTGGTTGACTAGATTTCTTTGTGTAGAATGTATTGTAGTCTATACTTTTTTCTAAGCTTTATATGGAAATTATAATAAGCCTCATAATGAAGATACAGATGTTTTATGTTTTTGTGTACTCTATAATTCTTTAATTCATTTTTATGGTAGTAAAACATTGTATATATATATATATATATATATATTATATATATATATATATATATATATATATATATATATATATATATATATATATATATATATATAAAACAGTACACCATATCCACTGAAGCCAGCAAGGTGGTCCAACTAATCAAAAATCAAAAAGAGGACACGGCAGGGCTTGATTGCACCCTGCATATCCTTATCTTTTATCTGCTACTGTGTGATAAAGGAAAAAATAAGAAATTATAATTAGATTGTAGGAAGGTTGATGATGCATTATTATTTTAATTTTCCACTTTGACAAGTATGAGAATTGACGCTCACCAGATGCTTCCCTCTCCAGTGCAGTGCATAATACCTCTGCTGAGAGAAGAAAATTTTTGTCCAGCAGTAGACATGTGGCTGTCCATCGAGGTATATAAGAGACATTCAGCAAGTTTATGTATTAGAAAAATAGTACAACCTACTAGCAAGGCATTGTGGGGGATGGAGTCCACATCATTTTAACTATGGCTTCAAATCTTAAAAACCTTCATATCCTTGCCTGCAGGACTTAATAGGAACTTTCCTTAGCTTCCTATCTACATCTGATGAAATGTTGAGTGAGGTCACATAGTTATCTGGAATGTTTAGAGAACCTACTTCATTTCTTTCTAACCGTACTGAACACGAAGTGCATTGAGGTTAATAAAATCAAATCTGAGGAATAGAGTAGAGTGCAAGTTCTTTCCTCATCTCGGAAGTGGTTATCTCTCAGCCTCCTGCCTAGTATAGTGGTAACACGTTGGCCTCGCATGCGAGGTCGACGAATCACGCCTCGTCCAGGCAAGAGAGTGCAAGCTGTTTACTGGGGAAGTTACTGCTGTGGCTGGGCACCACAGTGGGGGGGTTAAGGCCTGTGCTGGCTGATGCCCGCCCTATGGGTCCTCCATGTCCCTTTCCACCCATCCTTGGGTGGAAAATCTATAAAAAAAAAAAGCCATCTCCAACTTGTTTCTCAATTGTAGTCAGATGAATTGCACACAGCGGAATGATTTGTTCCTAACTCCAACAAAATTTGTATATGCACAAAACCTGTTTACTGTAAGTCCTTCTTCAGTTATCCTCGCTATTCGAATGGTACTCAGAACAGCTGTCACAGTTTTTAAATATTCTGACTACCACTCTCATATCTCTGACCCTCGTTTCTCCATAAAGCATAGCTTCTGAGAAGAACTGGGAACATATTCTATTCATATCTGATTTCTTCAAAAAATAATTTTTTAAAGTCACTTAAGGTTTTCTCGGAGAGAATGGATGACTTTTGGAGGGATCCATGCTAGTCTCTCATGTGTTCTGGAGGAGGGATAATGGTACATGGTTAAAATAGAAGAACTCATCTCTGATGATTAACTTCTAACTCCCCTTAACTCAAATCTGCTAACATTCGGATGTAGGAATGTTCCAGGAAACTGTCCATGTTGTTATCAGCATAGATCTTATAGCCTGTCATAGTAATGCAATATCTTGAGGATATGAGTCAATCTTTGTAATTCCAAACAAACCATTTTATATGTGTAGTGCATAACCTATAGAGGCCCAATAGTAGAGTTTAGAGGGACTTTCTTGAGGTACATATGGAACTTCTTCCGCAAGCCATAGGTGAAGTTGAAGATGATGTATCCCTTTCTTAAAGACCTTTTGACATGACTACATTATGTAGACGAAGTACTCACAGAGGCAGATCTAAATTATCCCAAACATAAGTCTGTTTTTATCTCCTTGTCCCACATTGAACTTTGAGATGTCTTCCAGGTTCAACCTTTTATTGAAAATTTAAAGATGCCTTCACTCCTAGTGGCCTGCACACTTGTATATAAAGACATAAAATCTGTTAACTCAGTTTGATGAATATATTTTGTTCAAGAACCACTCTTTGGGCTAGTACTGGTTTGTAATACTTGACAATGAAGGTTCTTTATTCAGGAACTCCTCTGTGGGAGCGACCTACAATAAAAACTCTTGGTTTTTGTAGTAGTAAGCTAATTAAAGTGTTAAAGCCCATAGCCTTTTCTGGAGCTCAAGTTGTTTTTAAGGTCCGTTTTATGTTTTTATATCCCTGACATTTCTTTTGTAGAGCTGATCCTAATGGATGATGCCCCAGTCCCAATAATTATTACAGAATAATAAAAACTCCTTTTACGTTTGTTATTGTTAAGTATTGCTAATAATAATAATTATATATATATATATATATATATATATATATATATATATATATATATATATATATATATATATATATATATATATATATATATATATATATATATATATATATATATATATATATATATATATATATATATATATATATATATATATATATATATATATTACTGTAATACTTGTGCATCTCTCATTGTAAAACAAACCAATTACAGAGCAAACATATATATATTATATATATATATATATATATATATATATATATATATATATATATATATATATATATATATATATATATATATATATATATATATATATATATATATATACATACTTGACTCTTGATTCAACGGGCTTCATTTTTAATGGACAAAATTTGGAGCAGCAGATTTAGTATTTTTCATTAGTGGCCCCACTGGGCAAAAGCCACTGCTTCAAGAGAGATAGATGGAAAGTTCTTTATGCTATCATCAACTCTGAGCATCACATACATACATACATATACCTTGGCTGTTTCCCCCTTAAATTGGGGGGTAGCCGACATCAAAAAAGGAAAACAGTTTGGGGAGAAGTTATTCTCCCCCCCACTCCCCTTCTTCTTTGACGTCTCACAGGAGGTTGGTACAAGTTGGGGGATTCCCAGTCCCCCCGCCCCGTCCACTTTTAGTCGCCTTTTACGACACGCAGGGAATACAATAATAATAATACAACTAATAAAAATAATAATAATAATAATAATATGAGGGAGAAAAAAATGAAAAGTGGTGTTTGCTTTTTATTTTACAATAATAATGATGATAACAATATTAGTAAAAATTTCAATAATTATGGTAAGAATAAAGTCCAATATATAAACACGTTTTCTATAAAGAATGTATGAAAGAAAACCAATATTGGATAGTCGGGCACTTTGATAACTGAATCTCTCACACACTATATATGTGTTAAATTTATTATATGTATAGTGTATTTGTATTTTACATTGTCTCTCTGGATGTTGGGTTTGATTTAGTGCTTGATTAAAAGCATCATTCCTCATATTTTCAAAATATGAACGCTGATATTGGCCACTACAGACCCCCCTGAGGAAAACTATGCACAACCGCATATAACTAACCGATTTAAATCAAGGGTCGAGTATATATATATATATATATATATATATATATATATATATATATATATATATATATATATATATATATATATATATATATATATATATATATATATATATATATATATATATATATATATATATATATAATTTTTTTTTTTTATGATTGTGACACCAGGACGAGCCAAAAGAATTATAAAATAAAACGGCCCTCATCGGGCCTAGGCACGAAGAATACATAAAATAAAGAGAAACAGAGATGGAGAGTGTAATGACTTGTCAGATGTGAAGGGATAATAAAAGATGTGTGATGAATATGCAGTGTAGCTGTAGGCATAGAAAAAGAACCGTAACTGAATGAAGACTTCGAACTGTCCTGGACAGACCTATTCAAGTTCAAAAAACCTTCAGCTGTAGTATCGCAACGGGCGGCTGGTGCCATGAGCCAACCTACTACATGACAATATATATGATTATTTAATTGTGCTTACGGGAAAGAGCCCAAAGCTCGTATCTTCCCGTCTCCTGATCGGTTCCATTTTGTACTTAGTGATACTTATCATACCTGTCCTTAAAACTATGGATTGAGATAGAATTAACTACCTGTTCGCTTAGCAAATTCCAATTATCAACTACTCTTACACTGAAAAAGTACTTCCTTACATCCTGCAAAGGAGTTTTCTTGCGAAGCATCAAACTATGACCTCTAGTTTTGGAGCCAGCCATATCATAATATCGATCCCTATCCACTCTATCATAACCATGAAGGAATTTAAAGACTGTCACCATATCCCCCCTTAATCTTCTAACTTCGAGTGATGGTAAATCTAAGTCCTTCGGCATATCATAACTGAGATTCCAAATTTATGGCACCAGTTTCGTGGCATCTCTTTGAACTTATTCTAGCTTAGTTACGTTCTTTTTCAAGTGCGGATTCCAAAAGGGGGCTGCATATTCAAGTTTTGCCCTCACATAGGTTACATAAATATTTCTTAACATTTCCTTGTCCATGTCCCTGAAGGCTACCCTTACATTTGATAAGAAAGCATATGCTGCCCTTACTATGTCATTTATATGTATTTCTGGAAACAAATCTGCCAGTATGTTTACTCCTATATCTCTCTCATTTTCTGTCTCTTGAAGTTGTACTCCTGCCACCGTGTAGTCAAGCTTGGGCTTTCTTGCACTTGTACCCATTCTCATTACCTTACATTTTGAAGTATTGAATTTCATCAACCACTTTTCTGCATATTCAAGTTTTGGCCTCACATAGGTTACATAAACATTCCTGAACATTTCCTTATCCATGTGCCTGAAGGCTACCCTTACGTTTGATAAGAAAGCATATGCTGCCCTTACTATGCCATTTTTATGTATTTCTGGAGACAAATCTGCCAGTGTGTTTACCCCTAGATCTCTCTCATTCTCTGTCTGTCTATATGTGTGATTACCTAATTGTGCTTATGGGAAAGAGCCCAAAGCTCGTATCTTCCCGCCTCCTGATCGGTTCCATTTTGTACTTAGTGATGCTTATCATACCTGTCCTTTAAACTATGTATTGAGTTAGCATTAACTACCTCCTCGCTTAGCAAATTCCAATTCTCAGCTACTCTTACACTAAAAAAGTACTTCCTTACATCCATGGAAAAAAGTTTTCTTACGAAGCTTCAAAATATGATGTCTAGTTCTAGTGCCAGCCATATCAGAATATCGATCTCTATCCACTCTATCATAACCATGAAGGAAATTAAAGACTGTCGCCATATCCCCCTCAAAATTCTAGCTTCGAGTGATGGTAAGTCAAATTCCCTCAGCCTCTCATCATAACTGAGATTGCGTATTTCTGGCACCAGTTTTGTGCTTACAGGATAGAGGCCCTAGCTCGTAACATCCCGTCTTCTGATCGGTTCCATGTTGTACTTAGTGATACTTATACTTTTCCTTAAAACTATGGACTCGGTTAGCATTAACTACCTCCTAGCTCAGCAAATTCCAATTATCAACTACTAGAACATTAAAAGAGTACTACCTAACATCCTGCAAGGAAGTTACTTTTGAAGCTTCAAACTATGACCTCTAGTTCTAGTGCCAGCCATATCAAAATATCGATCCTTATCCACTCTGTCATAACCATGAAGGAATTTAGAAACCGTCACCACATCCCCCTCATTCTTCTACCTTTGAGTGATGGTAAGTCTAATTCCCTCGGCATCTCATCATAAATGAGATTGCGTATTTCTGGAACCAGCTTTATGGCATGTCTTTGAACTTTTTCCAGCTTCAATACGTGCTTTTTCAAGTGCAGATTCCAAAAGGGGGCTGCATATTCAAGCTTTGGCCTCACATAGGTTGCATAAATATTTCTGATTTTTTTTTTTTTTGTCCATGTGCCTAAAGGCTACCTTTACATTTGCTAAGAAAGCATATGCTGCCCTTACTATGCCATTTATATGCATATCTGGAGACAAATCGGCCAGTAAGATTACTCCTAGAATTCTTTCATTCTGTCTCTTGAAGTTCAACTCCTGCTATTGAGTACTCAAGCTTGGGCCTTCTTGCACATGTACCCATTCTCATTACCGTACATTTTGAAGTAGTGGATTTCATTAGCCACTTCTCTGACCACTCATGCATACTATTTAGATCCTTCTGAAGTTCTTTACCATTGTTCTCGTTTCTTACTTTTTTCACAATCATCTGTATATATATATATATATATATATATATATATATATATATATATATATATATATATATATATATATATATATATATATATATATATATCTGTGCAATTTATTATTTTGACAACCAATTGTGTACTTTTGCTTTGAAAAATTCATTTATTTTTTCTATTCTGACTTTTTGGACCACCTTCCTATTTCTCCATTTTGCTAAGTTGGTAATATATATATATATATATATATATATATATATATATATATATATATATATATATATATATATATATATATATATATATATATATATGTATACACACACACACAGTGATCCCCCCATTATCGCGAGGGTTCGGTTCCTGGACCCGGCGCGAGACAGGAAAATCGCGGAGTAGGATCAGCCTATATGTACATAGATATTTTAATTTATTTTTACGTTTACACCGTATAAACTGTATAAACCCTCCCTGTACTGTTAACAAACCACTTTTACTTCATAAATAACAGCATGCAAGCGTAAATTTATATGACATACTCATGTACATAGGTATTTTACAATTATTTTTACGTTTACTGTATAAACCCTCCCTGCACTGTTAAAAAACCACCCTTTACTTTATAAATAACAGCATGCAGCGTAAATTTATATGTACGTGATAGGTAAACTTACCTTATCTGTTATGGTTAACATTTTCCTTTGCCGCTTAGGCTCACTACAAGAAGCCTTAGAAGATGAAGGATGCTTGGGAGGCATTGCAAAGGTTAAAATATGCGAGTAAAAAAATCACAAGCGAAACATATTAATAAGCACAACGTGAACGGCGCACACGAGTGAGACGAGACAATGGAAGATGGTGGAAGCCTTTGTCTGAAACGCTGATAGCGGTATCGTATTTTACATGTTGCAATACTGTTAATATTTATGTTTTTTTACTATTTTTTACTGTTTTATTATTCTTAGGCTAAGAAATACATTCTTTTATCAATAAAATTATGAAACTAATGGAAATATAAATATATGTGCTAGCTCACGTAGCTGCGACCCCAATACATTGTACGCTATCGGACACAAGCAAAACCTTTAATAAGCACAACGTGAACGGCGCACACATGAGTTAGACTGAACGAGCCTTTGTCCGAAACGCTGATAGCGGTATCGTATTTTACATGTTGCAATACTGTTAGTATTTATGTTTTTTACTATATTTTACTGTTTTATTATTCTTAGGCTAAGAAATACGTTTTTTATCAATAAAATCATAAAACTACTGGAAGTATAAATATATATGCTAGCTCACGTAGCTGCGACCCCAATACATTATACGCTATCGGACACTATTTCGCATGCTGCAATACTGTGAGTTATACTATACGTACGTTTATCTAAATTTATATTTTTTACTATTTTTTACTGTTTTATTATTCGTAGGCTGGGAAATAAAATTTTTATATCAATTAGATAATGAAATATGTTTTTTTCAATAAAAAAAATTATAATACTGAGAATTTTTTTTTTTATATTTTACTATTTTTGCATATACCCAAAAAATAAAATTATAATTTGCCAAAAAAAAAACGTGGTACAGTGAAAACGCGAACCAAGAAACGCGATCCAGCGGGGGATCACTGTATACACACACACAAGTACCCTCTCCGTTTACGCTAGGATAGGTTCTGAAAATGACCGTGTAAAGCAAATTTCACGGAATTTAAAGAGTCTCTTTCCATAAAGAATAATGTTAATAGACATAGATACATTCCACAAGCGTGTATAAACACACCAGAGCAAAGAAAAAAGCTAAGTAAAACATAGTTTGCAAGTACATAATCAAATTGAAATACATATATAAATTTTTAAAATATACATATGCATTATTAAAGATATATAGATAAACAAATAAATTCTGTACAGTAAACAAAATAACTCACTCTATTATGCTGTGGGCAGCAGGCATATTGGGACGTGCGTGGTGATGGTGAGCAATTGACTTAAGCGGGTGGCGAAGAGGAAGGGAAAGCCGGAGAACTAACTCCTATCCGCGAACGTAAGCAAGGATAAAATAAAAAATAAAAGCAAGACTAGAAAACTCAACATGCTTTGCGTAACTCTAGGAAACATCACTTTTTTTTTCATTCTGCAACGCATGAATATGATATTAAAGACACTATATAACAACAACAAAAATAAACACATTCTACTCTCTCCTACTTAAGCTGTAGGAGAGGGAGGAGAAGATGAGGGGGAGGGGGCACAGCTAACCCCTGGTTGTGGTTTGGGTTCATGCTTCTTAGATGTGCGGGGTTGAGGGTCATCAAAATCACTTGCTTTTGATGAGAAGTTGGCACGAAGAGTTGCTTGCCGTGCTATCCTCCTCTTTTCTTGCAAAGGTTCATTGTAGCAGACAACGTGTTGTATGACCCTTCGGTATGTCAAGCCTGCACACTGCACATTATGATCATTTTTATCCAAAATAACCAAGGCTTTCTCCATATGGTTAAGAAAATTCACCCAAGGCCTTCACAGCGAGAGCTTTCATGGGGCTCCCATGAAGTGTGGCTGCTGCCTCTTCTTCCTCCCCCTCCTCCTCACGTTGTCGCAGTTTTAACTCAAGGTTTATAGACTTTCTCAGTCTTTTAGGAGTAGGAGAACTTCCATAGTCTTTTCCTGGGCGTTTACTGGCCATGATAAATTAATAAAAATATTCAAAAATGCACAGGAAACACAAAGTTTACCACAGCAACATTTAGAACAAGGGATATATCCACACAGTATACTGAGTGAAGAGAGACTGAAGCACATGACAGCATGGCGGGAAAGTGGCTCAGAGGTGGGCGCTTAGTCACTGAACTGTATTACACTTTTTCTCGCTTGCGTTAACCGCGCAGATCGAATTTTTGTACTATCATTTTGTATACGTGTTAATCCAAATTCGTGTAACTCGCATAAATGGAGAGTTGACTATATATATATATATATATATATATATATATATATATATATATATATATATATATATATATATATATATATATATATATATATATATATATGGTACTTGTTGAATGTAAAATCATTACTAAAGAGAAAGCACATGCTGCTGTTCCCTTTTTCTATTTTCATTTCCTTTTACTTTCTTATTGCAATTTACAGGTATACCTATGCCAGTTATAATATTTACAGCTGGTAGGGAGGTCATGGTACTAACCTCTACAGTAGGGTCCAAATGACAAAGTAACGCATGCATGCGTAATGGGTTTTAACCCCTTCCTATAGGAAGACGAAATGTTTGTTCAACAATGAAGCCTTCATATGTCAGTTATAAAAAGAAGCTTCTAGTGATGGTGTCTATGCTCACACTTGTCAAAAGTGGAGGAAATAACAAAAATAATCCATTGCCATGCTGCATGGTTCCTTAATTTATCGTTGGAAGTAAAATTATAAAATCAAGAATTATCGAGATAGTATAATACTCTAACTGCTTAAAACCATGCAGTCTACATATTTATATTATCTAAATTAAATTACCTTTCAGTCAGTGTAAGGTATGCAGATCTGCCAGTAAGAAATTCGCTGGCATATTATTATATCTTATATTTACAGTTTTTAATATGTGTTCAGTGTAAGCTTTTTGAATTAATATTGCCTTTATATGTGTTATAATTTTAGTGAATATGAAGATATGCTGTATTGTCCAAGTCTTGTTATGCTAATATAATGTGCTCGTGCTCATAAGATATATGTAATTGCTTTTTGAAACGAATTCTGAATTACTGCATATTCCATGAAAGCATATAAGTTTTTGTATTAAATGCTACCATTATATTATTACATAAGTAACTGTTTTGTTTAAAAAAAATTAGACGTCCATCTATTGCCAGATATATATTTTTTATTTATTGTGTAGTAAGCCTGAATATAAATTGGACATTCCAAAACAATACTGTCATTATTCTTGACAGGCCATATATCATAATCAATCGTTTTCATTATTCATTCACAAACATGCCAGAAATTATTCATATTCAGAATTCGTTTGATCTTTCTTTGCCATTCTCATGATATGGTTATGATAAACTATTTGAGACTCACTGTAGTACTATTCCTCCCCTTTCGCAGCTAGCAGCCTCTAAGAGCAGTGACCCGTGACATGGACGCCCCTTCTCTCTTTCTCTCTCTTTTCTCTCGGGGGCTCACGTAAGCACACATTGCTCTTTTTGCGCTCTTGTAACTTTATTATTTGATCATGTAGAGGCTGCGTAGTTATGCATTTTACTTTGCTAGCATGATTAGCTTTTGTGAAATAGTTATGTGGCTGCTTTATTTTTATTGTCGTTCATGTGACTTTATATTTACAGCAATTTTCATGTTGATTTTCTCTGTAATACTTATTGTGTACATTTTGTGTTGCGTTACAATGTTGTTATCTCTGACTAGATTGGCCCTTCAGCATGCCTTTAAATGGACATGTTTCATATCCACAAGCAATTTAAATCTTAGGATTTGATTGCCTGATATTTTTTTTTTTTATGAGTGTGATACCGGGACAGGCAGATACTGCCATCATCAATAAAGACCCGGACATGAGAAAATACCAAGACGAAGGAAAAGAAAAAGGTTAAGAACAAGGCAGAGATGAGGCAGAGTCACACAAAGGAAAACGGCAGACAGAAAAAACAGTCGAAGTACAGAGGACCCAGAGATATGGAGGACTAGGCTTTGAGATGACGATAGATCTGCTTTTTGAAGGATGAAAGGTCATAAGAATTAGGAAAGACAGAAGGCGGAAGAGAGTTCCAGAGTCTGGAGCTACAAATCTCCACACAGTATCTGTGAGATTAAGCCGCTTGGCGAGTGTTACGCGGCCTCGGCAGTCGGGGAGGGATGCAACTCGCCAACTCATCAGAGCAGCAATGGAAGTAGTAGCAAAAGAAAAGATACCTTACGACGAAGAGAGAGAGAGTCCAGGTTAGAAGTAAGAGAAGAATCATTAATGAGTCTGACTGCCTTAGATTCAACCCTATCAAGAAGATAAGTAAAGGAAGAAGCACCCCAGATGTGTGAGCAGGGACGGATAAGACCTTTGTAACTTTTAAGTAACTTCAAAGAAGAAAAGTAATGACGAAAACAAAACAAAACCCCCAATATTTTGGATGAAGATTTAGAAATTTGGATTAGGTGATTCCTCCAAGACAAGTTAGAGGTTATATGGATTCCTAATATGTTGATAGAGTTAAGAGGGTAAATTTCATTAGTTTCGAAGACAATAGGGTTATCAGGAGGAGAAGAAGATAAAGAGATAGCCAGAAACTGTGTCTTGGAGGCATTGAATTTAACTAAATTTTGAGTGCCCCACTCAGATACTCTCTTCAAATCGGAGTTAAGAGCAGAAGAAAGAGTGATACGAGATTGATTATGAGTAGCAGATGAAGGTTGTGAAGAAAAGGCAGAGGAAAAGTGAAGGGTAGAATCATCAGCAAAGGCATGAAGAAGAGAGGACGACGGGGATTGTAGAAGATCATTGATGAAGAGAAGGAACAGAGTTGGTGAAAGAACAGAGCCCTGTGGAACACCACTGGTAACAGAGAAAGGGCTAGATGTTGCGCCATCAACAACTACAGATATAAAACGGTCAGCAAGAAAACTGGAAATCAGAGAACAGAAAGAAGGGGTAAAGCCATAGGCAGGGAGTTTGGCCAACAGAGCCCTGTGTCAGACTCTGTCAAAAGCCTTAGAGATATCAAGGGCGACGACAAAGGATTCCCCATAGTTCCTCAGAGAAGATGACCATACATGAGTAAGATAGGACAGGAGATCACCAGTGCATCTTGCCTTGTGGAAGCCGTACTGGTGATCGGAGATAAGTGAGTTAGATTCAAGGCCTTTCAAGAAGTGAGAATTGAGCAAAGTTTCGAAAACTTTAGCAATAGAGGAGGTTAGGGCAATAGGTCGGTAGTTAGAAGGAATAGAGCGGTCACCCTTCTTAGGAACAGGTTGAACTAGAGCTTGCTTCCAAGATGAAGGATAGATACTGGTTGAGAGAATGAAGCGAAAAAGACGTCAAAGCACGGGAGCCAGTTCATCTGCAAACTCCTTAAGGATCCTTGCAGAGATACCATCGGGACCAGATGCCTTGTTCGTCTTTTGCGAGCGAAGAACCTTATGAACTTTGCATGAAGAAAGGATAAGGGAGGGCATAGGGTTAGAGAGGGGAAAAGACTGAGGAACAGGTGTGCTGGAATCGTTGATAGAAGAGTTGGCAGAAAAATGAGAGCCAAAGAGAGTGGCTTTGTCAGTGGGAGAGCAAGCTATAGAACCATCAGAACGAATGAGAGGGGGAAAGCTTGAGTTACAGAAGTTTTTGGAGAGGTTTTTGGCTAAGGACCAGAAGCATTTGTCAGTGGGAGGGGAGTTAAGGTCATCAACTTTCCTTCTTATAAAGGAAGCCCTAGACCTTCGAATCCGAGCAGTACAGTGATTCCTAGCTATAATAAAAGCAGAGCAAGTTAAATGGGAAGGAGAGGCTTGGTAAGATCGGTGAGCCCGATTCCTAGCCTGGATAGCCATGGAGCAGGCACGGTCAAACCAAGGTTTAGGGGGAGAGAAATTTTTGTAGAAGAGGGGATGTACGCATTCCCGCGGTCATGATCTCGGCAACTTTTAGAGCTACCTGATCAGGGTTGCGGGACCGAAAGCAGTAGTCATCCCATGGGAAGTCAAAGAGAAAGTTACACAAATTTTCATGTTGGGTACGCTCATAGTACCAAAGGCGGCGCTGAGTAGGAGGGATTGGTGGTGGGGGAGTGAAAATGGAAGAGACTGAGATCATAGAGTGGTCAGATTTACCAAGAGGGGAAAGCATAGAATAAGAGTAGTTTGAAGGGTTAGAAGTAAAAAAAGGTCAAGAGTGTTTGCACCATGTTCGTGACGATCAGGAACGCGAGTAGTATGTTTGATAATTTGGAATCTGGGGGAAATTCCAAGATGCTGGATACAAGCAAACGTGGTACCTATCTTCAAAACAAGAAGGAGGGATACAGCTCTAAACTATATGCCCGTTTCCTTGACCAGCATAGTTGGCAAAGTTATTGAGAAACTACTAAGAAAACACATCTCTCTTCACTTGGAATCCTTCAAGTTTTTGTCAGTGAGACAACATGGTTTCAGAATAGGTAGATCAACAGTAACAAACTTATTAGAATTTTATTATGAGGTAAGCTGGATCTTTCAGGAAAGAGAAGGCTGGGCGGATTGCATATTCCTAGATTTTCAGAAGACATTGATGTGGTTGGCTCTAGAACTAGAGGTCATAATATGAAGCTTCGTAAGAAAAGTGTTTTGCAGGATGTAAGGAAGTACTTTTTTTAGTGTAAGAGTAGTTGATGATTGGCATTAACTAAGCAAGGAGGTGCTTAATGCTAACTTAGTTCATAGTTTTAAAGACATATATGATAAGCAACACCTAGCGAAAAAATGGAACCGACCAGGAGAAGGGGAGTTATGAGCATAGGGCTCATTTCCGTAAGCATAATTGTGTAATAACTTACAAAAAATAAATATGCTAACTCTATTATATTTATAGTGTATTGTTGTTATACATTGCCACATTGGATGTTGAGCTTCATGTAATGCTTGATTAAAGGTATTATTCCTCTTCTTTTCGTAGTGTTAGTGTTAATATTATTCACTAAAATCTCCCCTGCAGGAAACAACGTACAAACTGATTTAATAGACCGAGGTCCCCCCCCCCTCTTAATCTGTTAAATCGAGGGTTGACTGTAATTATTATTATTACTACTGCTATTATTATTATTATTATTATTATTATTATTATTATTATTATTATTATTATTATTATTATTATTATTATTATTATTATTATTATTTAAACACCTAAGACACAAATTGATATGAAATTAAAGAAAGAGTCTAGGCCAGACATACAGTCAATTGATTATTCCTTCGTGGTCAAATTTTTATGATCATTATTCACCTCTTTCTTTCCTATTAGTTTTTATCATTTTTATTAGTTTTTATGGCTTCATGTTTTATTGCTTATAATATCAGTTCCAAGTGAATGATTTTTCTTGGCTTCTTTGAAGCAACACTATCACTATTGCAGGAGTGCTTTGAAATCATGTTGCACTAGACTATTGCAGGGGTGCTTTGAAATCATGTTGCACTAGGTATCATAGTATGTCTGTTTATAGCAGGGTGACTGTTTAGAGATATACTAATGCACTTGCAGACAATACCATCTAAAAGAAACTTTGCTGAGACATTGTGAAGGTTCTGCTTTTATCAGGTTTTTTTTAATAAGAAATTCATTTTGTTAGAGAAAATAATCATTGAAACAATGGAAATAACTTTTGAGTTCATAAATACTTTAAATACATAAAGTATGAGCACTGTCTTATATTGTGAGCCATGAACTATTAATCAGTCAGCTTACAGGACATTTGGTTTTTTACTTTGTAGAAATTTTACCTTACACCCAATAATGTCTTATACAGATAAAATGTGTGATCATTTTTTTATTTCATAAAAACATTCACCTTTCAGTCATTGTGTCCTTTTAGGTGATCAGTATTTTCTTTTACCGCCTGGTGGTGGACATATGCAATCAGAATTTTAACAAAAGAAGTTAAACAAGACATGCCTGTCTGTACTGTATATGTGCACAGTCATATTATGTTTTATGTCATTCTGCATAGCATTTGTGCATCTAGGCCAGCCACCCATGGAGTAAAATATCTTTATATTATTACTGAGCAATAACTGTTGTTTTCATTATAATTATTATTAATATTATTATTATTATTATTATTTACAGTATAGATATTTTGGTATAACTACCCAGTACAGTATTTTGGCTATTTGAGCTGTACATTATAGGTACAATATATAGAAAAAATGTTTGTGTCATATGATGTTTTGTAAACATCCAATTCCTTGACGTCAACCTTTTTGGAAAATAACCCAAATGTTAAGTGGCATATATATATATATATATATATATATATATATATATATATATATATATATATATATATATATATATATATATATATATATATATATATATATATATATAATTTAGCTTTGGCTTCACATAAGTCATGTAAATATTTCTGAATATTTCCTTCTCTGTAAGCTTGAATGGCACCCTTATGGTTGCTAAGAAAGCATATGCTACACTTACTGTACCATTTATATGCATTTCCAGGGACAAATGTGCCAACACATTATTCCTATATCTCTTTAGTTCAGATTATTGAAGTTCCTCTCCTGCCTTCTCTGGAGCATGTTAGTCTCGCTGAAAAAAGTTTAAGGACTCCAAATGAAGGAAAATTTGCTTTCTCAATACTTTCTCTGGCAGATATGATTCGTAGTTTTACAGATAATGGTGCAGCACATAATATATAAGGGGAAATATATTCACGTTTGTGTTTTTATTTATCTAATTATGTTCAAGGCAAGGAGCCCTGTGCTAGTTTCTCCCCTTCTCCTGATCAGTTTCACTGCTGTACGAACAGAAATATCTACAAGAGATCTTGTAATGCTTTTATGCACCGTATTCAGCTCAGGAAAATCTCTTCTAAACTTTCCAGTATTATCCTCAATCTAAACATTCCACACTGCAATCTCATCCCACTCAGAAGATAGCAGTATACTGTATTAGTAAATAGTGTACTTTAGCTTTCACCCATTTTTTTTTTTAATTCTCTAGTTTAAAAATACTAACTTCCTCTTCTTTTCTTTCTCTAACTTTTTTGTTTGTCCCATTATGTCTTGTAGAGTTTGTGCCCCGTCACGGACTGAGGTTAGTAAGGGCATACACTCAGGGTAACGATTACATCTGCCAAAACAAGTCCTTTGTAAGAAGGCAACCGTCCTAGCCCTTAGTAGAAAAGGGAGTTCGTGACGTAAAACCGAATCCAATCCATCCATCCCATTGTGTCTTGTTACTCTTCTCTAAATCTTTTAAATTCTCAGTTTTTCTTTATTTTCTCTTTCCGTACTTTGAAGATAATCAACCAGTTTCTTAACCTGATCCAATACAAAGGCCAAGAGTTCCCTGAAATTGTTCTTCACTTTCCTCAAAGCTACTCTACCGTTTTTGTATGTTTTTTCCCTAGTGGTTTTTACAAATATTTTCATCGAAAGTGTAGTGAAAGCTTTATATACTGTGCATATATATATATATATATATATATATATATATATATATATATATATATATATATATATATATATATATATATATATATATATATATATATATATATATATATATATATATATATATATGCTAATTCTCCTCAGAATATGATTTTTATGACTTTAACATAAAATAATATTATGTCTCTGAGTTTGCTATCATATTTTTTAACCTGTTTCTGCCACCCCTGCGATTTGTCTTAGAAAGCATTGTCACAAATTATCTCGCAAGAAATTTATGTAAGATGTCTTAAACGTTATACAAGCACAGAAAAATAGGAAAAGCAACAATTTTCCAAAATTACTAATCCAGCATGGAGGATTTTTATGCAAATGACATCTTTTATTTACGAAATGCGTGTGTTATAATTTTGCTGTAATAAGAATATACTTACTTGCTATATTTAGATGCTTAGTATATTCTCTTTACCTCACATACAGTTTGATGAGTAGAATTCTGTACTATCGAAGTTGAGCATTACCTCTGTTGACGAACAGTAATATTAATCATGTGCATTTCGTGTATACACACACACACACACACACAATTAGGTAATCACAAAGGCTAATATTGTGTTATAGTTACAGAAAATAAACTGATCCTACTCCTTTCCCCATTCTCTATGTTCACTTTACTGAACTTATAATTATAATTTAAACTCATTCCTAAAGATTATTTAATTTTTCCTGTTATCATATAAGCATTTTGAAATATTTTTATTTCTTTAAATTAAATTTTTAGGTGTTAAACATTCCCATCTTATTTTTAAGCACTACACTTCATTGTAATCATAGGTTGACACAAACGATTGGCTGAGTTCCATGCATTTTTTCCACGATTATTATTTTAATGTATGACGTAATAAATATCTTCATTGGTAGTTACAATATATCCTTTTATCATTTGTCATAATTTCGCTGTAAATAGAATATATTTATTTGCTACATTTTGTTGTTTGGTGTATTCTCTGTACCTCACATATAGCTTGATGAGTAGAATTCAATATTATCAATGTTGTGATTTAACTTATATGACCAATATTAATACATTATAAGGTGCTGCAAGAATGTCACTTATAAGATGTTATCTTTTCAGGAACGATCAAAGGAAACCAGCCCCAGATCCAGTTCTGTGAGGGTTTTTGAAACCACTAAAACGGAATCAGATGTTTGAGTGAGAACACCATCCAAACTTGACCGTCAGCCATGTTATTCTTTTTTCCCCCTCTTTCTTTCTGGATGGCAAAATTTTTGTCATTTTTATGATTGAAAGTCAATCATATATACATATTTACTGCTAGTATTCACTAGCTCTTCAAAGATTAAATAGATTCTTAGGGTAACATATGTTTCTAAGATTAATCTCTTTAAACATTATGGTACACTCACGTGGATTATCACAAAACTGTATTAATTATTTTGTAGCTCTTAAAAAAAAATTAAGGTCAACTATTGTCCTGCTCGTAAGTCAGGAGAAAAAAAATGAATGTGATATGAAGTTCTAATTACTTTAAATAATAGGAAATTTAGAAAAATATGTCACAGAACTGAAATAATTGATTTTAGTAACCCAGGAAGTAATACCAAAGCAAATTGGGTTGCCTAGTTATTTAGGAAAAGTTAACAATGTGAAAGTGAATATTTCTATCTATAAACAATACAGGATCCAAGAATCTAGTCTGAATCCGCAGAAGAAAAAGAATTTCAGCATCTTTAAATGTTGAATATTTGTATTCATTAATATTTTTCATGATGTGCAGCAACATTATACAAAATTATAGGGTGTACAGAAGGTTAAAAAAAATAAAAAGGAAAGGGGAAAATGTGCACTCCTTGATGATTTTAACAGATGAATTTTTTTTCAACGTCCAGGGAATGATGGTAATTAATTTTTAAGATTTAAGATTTCTGTGATGCCTCTTGGTTGAGGAGTGTGAGAGAGCATAGTCTAGATGACTGTGAAGTTACTTGTTAGCTGGATACCCAAAACATGGTTATCATGTAGCGTATTTTGCCAACTTGCTCCTAAGAAAGCTTTTGCCCATGCATACATGCACACTTGCACATTTTTTTACAAACATTATAACCAAACTACATATATAAATAAAAACACGTTGGCATTGCCTTATATGTTATCCAAATTTTGGGTTTTGAAATTACAAGAACTCAGGAGTTGCTCTGTGTCTCTTGATTATCTCTCTCAAAACTTCTATGAATATGTTTACTACTATTTCATACCTTTTCTCATAATGGTTAAGTATTTGTAGTCATGACACTTGTTAAAATATTATAGAATCTCAGTAATAAATCTAAGATTGTAAAAGGAAGAGCTTACCATGCTTGATCCATCGCACCCAGATCTTCATAATAAGCAAGCTTTGTTAAGAAAAATGCTTCAGGATTGCAGAATGTGCTCTAATAGCTGTGTTTTCTGTTTATGTATTGCCTCACCTTACGGATAGCGTATAGATAAACATGAATGGCACAAAATTACGAATCTTAAAGTTGCCAGTATGGAGCGTTTTTTCTTTTCGTGTTCTACGTGATGATGATGATGGAGAAATAATATTAAAAGCAGATCTTATCTTTTTGGCTGAATTTTAAAAAGATATCAGCCATGCTATAAAATAATGTCGGAAGAAGTGCTAACGATGGGGAGAAGAGAGTTAGGAAGCTTCCAGCAGAACTTTCTATAATGTATCAACAGGAAATCAGTCACAAGTGAATTACTATAAATTACATGATTCAGCAGTGCTTCTAAGAGGTGAGGTTAGAAGTGGTTGTGATTGGAGAGTAACCTCTTGAGCGCAGATTGTGATAGATTGTGATCCTCAAAAGCCAAGTGTTGGATACTATTAATACTAGTCTTATGTCTTATGCCCCCCTCAAAGGGTACAAAACAATGCAGTTAGCTCAGTTTTCTGTTAAATATTATTCTTTTCAGTATTTAAATAAACTTAAATCTATGATGCAAATGCTACTCAGAGATCATAATTAAATGCTTGAAAAAAAAAATTACTATCTATTTACAAATGATGTGCAGACCATATTTCAACAACAAGAGGAATATAATTCACTTTTTTTTCCAGTGTTTTGTATGACTTTGCAGGTTACACACAAACATACGCAGGTCTTGAATCTTGGTTAAATTTTATTTACCATATAAGTTGTTAAACCGAGTTTATCGATGATGTATTGCAAATAGCTAAAGTAATTCTTGTGTAGATTATAATACATTGAATACTTTGTATTAATTTGAGCCTCATGAAAGGGTTCTATATTAAGCAATATTAGTGACCTATATAAGTTGTTGATGGATTATTTATAGTATAATTTCCCCCCTGGCAGGTTTGAGCAAAGACAAGACCGCTGGTTAAGGTGTCTATCTCTGTACATGTCGGGGTGCAATATACATACAAAAATGCCAATTTTTCGTTTGAATACAAACTGTAATATAGAAGTAAAATATACTAATATAGGATTGTGGTAATATGCACACAAATTTAAAAATCAGGTTTGTTATCATTTATAAGTATGTCTAAAACTTTAAGATAAACTCTTTACATATATATTTAAACTATCTTACCATTTCTTTCCTCTAAAAAATAGGTATTATTGTATTTTTCTTAAGTTTGTTTCAACTACTGAAATTTGTTCACTTAAAGCATGTAAAATGGTATCTCCAGCAGTTCTCTGCAGATCATATATAATTTTTTTTTATTAAATTACCAGAAGCTGTAATGCTTATTGTTAAGGTACATATGTAATAATCCAAGCTTATTAACATAAAGAAAAGTGCGCTAAATGATCTCTTTAGAGGAAAGACACATTTCATCTATTGTTGATTGTGATTATTACCTCCTAATAAGTCACTTACAACATTTCAAAGAAAACACAAAGTCATTTTACCTTTAAACAGCGGAGAAGATCCCTTGTACCCTATGTCAGAGTATCTGTGCCTTCAGCCTGCCCAAAACCCCTATTGCCCATCCCTCTCTCAAATACACTTCTAGAAGAACTTTCAAAATTACTACAGTTGCAGATATGTTCTGTACTCAAGCTTCAAATCTAAGCTTCATTATTTAACCTTTTAATTATACAAAACGAGTACGTGTGATTATGTGCTAGTACACTTACACCGTTCAGGAGCATACATCATAAAATTACTGATTTTTCTCTCTTGAAGAATAAACCTATAACTTAATTTTGTTCTTCATTTTAAAAGCTTTTAAAATATGTGGTTAAAAATCATTGGCTGTTTAATATAGAGTTGACAAAATTTATTTCAATGTCATTTCTAGTCAACATACTGTGTCACGTCACAGAAACTCATTTCCATCTTAGTCTTGACGATGGATGTTACAAACTTATGAAGTTCTTTTATATACTTCTTTAACTTTTAAGTCATTATATAATGTGGACTGCCTTCTGTTTAAGTAAAACGACCTAAAGCTATTTGTTACAGTTTGTTTCCATGAAATAAGTTGTTATCTCCTCTACTTCTTATAACTTCCCTGGCCACACTTTAGACCTTCTCTTTACCATAACCCTGGTTGCCTTGGGCCAGCTCTGGTCCTGTACATAACTAACATGTGACCTCCAGGTTGTGACAGACTTGGGTCACCTGTTTGCCCTTGTCCTAACAAGATGAGACATGTACCTGTCCCCATGCTAACTGCATAGATATTGTCAGATGTTTATATTCACATGAAACTGCCACTGGTGCACTTACAGTGTTAAGTGAATGGCAGTTTGTACATATTTGTATATAAATATACTATAATTAATATTATTATAGCCCAGAAAGGTGCTTCTCAAAGAAATGTGCTTTGAGTATAAGTTGGTCTTACTTAAGAGTCACAACGAGAGAAGGAAAACGTTGCCCCAGGGGACAAGCCCTTAATTAATTCCTCACTGTCACCACTTAGCAATGTTTCCTCATGTTTCCTTATCGTTTAGGCTAATGAACTCGTATATTGTCATATATCATATAGGCACTGTTTTAAATTATTGCAACTTATACTAAGGCCAAATTTCCTCACTGTTCTCGTGAGGTAAAAATTACTACTGTATTTATGTCGATGACAGCCTATCAGCATAATGAGTGAGGTTTTTTGATCACTCCAAAGCAGAGATGCTTTTATACCACTTTTTGGCTCAATAAATATGCTATCCGAATATAGGTTGTGAAAAAAATACACATTCTTTTGGGACTTTGTATGGGACCACAGTATATTTACTGTATATTTGCTGAATAAAAGTTTTGTTGTCATTTTATCCATGAATCAAGAACTCACATGTAGAGAGTGATAACTTTTAACTATTTACGTAAAGCATCCTGTTTGTAGAGTGGTCACTTTGTTGTTGAGTGAAGTGAAATATGTGAAATCTGTCCAACTTATGCTCTTATGTAGGTGACTGAATATGTCTGTTTTGATTTAAAATCAATTATAAACCCTGTTCAATGGACTGTCTAGAATACATCAGACTTAGTCTTAAATTTTTTTTATAGTTTTTAGTGGCTGATATATACAAATAGCCTTCAGCTGTCAGGAATGAATGTTCAGAGGCATAAAATTGACGGAAATGTCTTCAAGAGCGACCTAATTATGATTACAAGTTACGATCTATGGAGAATGTCAGGATTGTCCATTTCAATGAGGTTGGAAAACAACTATAGAATGTGCTAAGCTTATTCTAGCCCTTATAGCTCATTATATTATATTCTGTAGGTATATACTCAAGTAGCCTTATCACATTTAAATCTAAAAGTAAGCTTTCTTATTGCTTTTTGCTTATTACTAAACATACTCTTAATATTCAAATAGGTAAAATGAACACTACTGAAACTCAAGTGATCAGAAAAAATGGTTTGGTTTCATCAGCACCCTCCTGTGAGTATTGCGCCTTTATATATATATATATATATATATATATATATATATATATATATATATATATATATATATATATATATATATATATATATATATATATATATATATATATATATTGTAAACTTTGTGTGTGTGAAAATGTCCTCTACAACTCTACAATCAGTGCAGAGGTATTGGGTATTTACTTATACATTCTTGAGACCATCATTGACAAAATAAAGTTGAACGGTACTCCTAGAATACATATACCTTGCAGTGTATATCCTAAATTAATTAAGATACTTTTTTTGTAACATTTAAATATTGAATATTCGTATTGGAGTAGATAGTGTACATCATAAAAAGGGCAAAAATGTTGATACTCTTTGAGAAGTAAGGCCAAACTTCTACAGAGGACTCTGTTTGCATAGAAAAGCAACAAAGGACTCCTAGGGAGGCTTACCACCTAGCTTAAATGTTCTGTACCCGACCCATATGCTCTAATTTTATACAGATCCTCTCCTACTTATCCTTTCCTCTGATTTGTTGTTTTGTACAAATGTGATAACTCACCATTGTGAATTCATATCCACAGTAAACACACATTCCCTAGCTCGCATGTGACAGTCCTCATTAAAAGAAAACTAGAAAAAAGAGCGGAAGGCTGAAGCCCTGTAATTGGCTGCGGTGAACCCTTCGAAGGATTACGGATCAACCGCCCTCTGTTCTTTATATATTTTTTATGCGGTTTCATGGTCCTTTCTGAGGAGAGAGAGACTGCCACTCATGTTATGCTTTTTGCTGCTTTATTCAATTGTGCTGTATATGCTTCAAGAAACAGACTTATTATGTTAATGTAATTAATTTTTATAGAAGTCATTTTGAATGTATATTGAATAAGAAAAAACTCATGTTTTCAAGAAGAAATAAACCATGTTTGATATACCGAATATAAGTGATAATATATCTAGTGCAAAACTAAAAATACACTCTTGTTAATAATAAAAACTTTTCACTGGATATATTATAATCTGTATTATTGTTTTTTATTAGTCTGTTGATTTATTCCAGGTTGTTGCAGGTACCACAGTACTAACACTGTGGCCCATTGCCCCTTTTACCCTTGATCCTAAACCTCTTTCACCTTGCTGTTTGAAATTTCAGTTTTATTTAGTGATTAAGTTTATTTGTTTTGCTTGCATTAGCACGAGTCCAAAAAAAAAAAGGCACCTGTCTCCATGATAAGTCATCTGGATTATATATATAAATTTACAAGAATTTTCTCAGGTAAATCTTTCCAGACTTAGCTGGAAAAAATTTGCCTAAGTTAATTAAAGCATTTGGATGACAAGAAGCAATAATGATATCGTGTTCTCAGGTATGCCCTTTAAAAGCAGTTCTTACCCTGCTTCTTTCAGCTTACTTTACCATTTCAGTAAAGAAGCAAAGATAAAAAAGACATTTAATCCTGAGTGCCCTTAAATTGTAGCTTTTCTGATTCTCAGAGAGAGAGAAAACGGAGAGAAAAATTTTCACCGTATGCACATGCAAAATCCTAAAAAAAAAAACTTTTCTTCTTCACTTTATTAATCTTAAAAATACCTGTAACTCACCAATCTCACACTCTGCAGAATTACACACTACTGCTTTTCATTCACTTTATTAATACACGCAAAGATTTTTACTTAAAAACAATATATCTTCTGGTATAGATAATTTTTACTAAAATAATAAGCTATACTAATCACATGTTTAAATTTATTTATATTTATGGTTATCTTTCTTTTCCAAATATTAAAAAACTGCCATTTCCTGATATAATGATAACATATTTCAGTAATAATCATAGTCACATGAACACAATTAGGTAATTACATTTACAATTATTATTATTATTAATATTACAGGAATATATGAACATGATTTCACTCTTATTTATAACTTTGAGAATACCGGTAATAGTCTTTTAATTATGTGTCACAAATTGTATTATAATAATTATTTTAAGAAATAACAGTAAGAATTATCTTAATTGTTTGGTTCCCAGTAAATGAGATGTTTCAGTTACATGTTTTTTTTTCCAATATTTGTAACTTTCCGTCCCTTGCTGTATCTACTACTACTGTACTGCCTTTAGTGTCGTTATTGTGACTTTTTTAAACCGTATTAGATGCATTTTTATCGTCATATGCACTAAACATATATGCCAGGGTGATCCATTAAGAAAGGTAAGCTTACTGTCATGATATCAGAAGTATTTGTTAGACTGCTAAAATCCTTATATTACTAATATAACTCGGGACCTAATATGGAAAGTGATGCATATACGTATTTCAAAAGATCATATACCTCTTTACATGGACACCCTCCTTGGTTTTTAAGTTATCCCATTTGATCAGTTCTACCCAGTTGTTGCTCTTAATTTTTTATCCTTTCAATGACTTATGAAATCATAACCCATATATGTAACTTATCTTTCTTTTTCTATAAGCACTTGCAATATTATTCCTTTTTCAACGGAATCACTAGCTAAGGAAGGCCAGATGTGGACAAGAGGAAAATATCCTAATGTTCTCAAATTCTTTACCATAACCTTAAATACTTGAATATATTTGATAGTTTGGACACCATGTCATAAAAGGATATGAGCTTATGAGTGTCATAACATCCAGTCATGGGTGGTTGCTGTAGTACTCCTACCCTATGTCATTTTATCCTTTGAAACTAAATTATTAGATAATATATAATGATATCTCGCTTCTGACCGACTTCCGTTTCCTTTTAGCCTTGTCTTTTCACTGCTCTTTGCCTTCCTTAATCCTTTTCCCTCTTTTACCATCCTAATTTTACCAAATTTAAGGCATATGGTAACTTTTTAATTACCCTTTAACACATGACCAAATTTTAAATACATTGGGTAAGTGAGTGTTGACACGTGTGATTGATTGCACACGTTGGAGACTAGATTTTAAAAGGGTTGAAACTTTGCTGCAGTTTAGCTATTATTTTTTTTTTATTCTCAAGATATATTAGGCAGAACTTCTTGACTTTTTGTGGAATTGATTTATAATTCAGTCAACAAAAAGTTTGAAATATGTTTAGTTATGTTTCTATTTAGCCTATGGTACTCAGGTACCCTTTCATCATATGTATTATTAAAAATTATGTTGATTGTATTGACTACAATATATTATTATCATATACTGTTATTAAAACAAGTTCAAAAAGACATTAATAGTTGACCTGTTGGTTATGGTTAGTTAACCCTGCTCTCCAAGCATTGATTTGCCATGCAGATATATTCATGCTGTTGTTATTGTATTCATTATTACTGATTTATGAGTAAAAGTTGTTATTTTCACATGTTTTCTTTTTATTTATATAAGGATTACTGAATGTTATTTTGGTGGAAGAGCGATTTCACATTAAATAATTGAAAATTTGAAAGTACATGATTTGTTTTCCTTTTTAAGTTTAAGTTTTGTATATATATATATATATATATATATATATATATATATATATATATATATATATATATATATATATATATATATATATATATATATATATATGAGCCATTTTTCCCCTTATAAGGGGAGTGGCTGAGTCAAAGCAAAATACTCTGACTCTTTGGGAAAAATACAGAGGATGGGATTCCCAGTCCCCTCGCTCTGCCTCATACTCCTAACAACACGCAAGGGAACATGGAGGAAGTATTCTACCCCCCCTCCCTCCGGGGGTTGTACCTATTGAAAAAATCTTATAATATATATATATATATATATATTTATATATATATATATATATATATATATATATATATATATATATATATATATATATATATATATATGAATGGAAAACATCTCTAGATACATACATTTTTTGCATCAGAGAGAAATGTACATATCCCACAATGCTGCTTACCAGGTTTCAGATATCTCCTTTATGGAATGTATAGAGAGAGCTTCTGCCATTTAGGCACAGGTCTCTTAACCAGAAATTATTAGCATGAAATCCTTTCTGCCTTTGTATACGAACTTCTGAAGGTCAACCTTCTTCATCAGATTATTAAACACTCTGTGCCAAAGAGTTTCAGTCTATATTTCAATGATATACTGCAAAATCAAGCTTCAAGCAAGACCCTATCATTCCTCTATCTAATAAAGGGCTCTCCTAGTCAGAGGAAAATGGAATTATTGAAATTTAAAATAAAAAAAATTGTAGGAATACTTAACCGTATAGACACGGGCTTCAAAGTTATGTGATCCCCAAACCACATTAAGCAGTTTCTTGCTGGCTCAAATAGGTGAGTCGCTCCACTTGTGAAAGACAACTTTTCAAGTGGTGTGCTAGAAATACAAGGAAAACTTTTAACACCAGTTTCATATATATAACGTTGCTTTTGGAGTTTTCCTGGTATTTCTTAAGCACCACTTGTGAAAGACAACCTTTCAAGTGGTGCGCTAGAAATACGAAGAAAACTCCAAAAGTAACGCCATATATGAAACTGGTTTAGGATTTCGTCCTAGAGTGATCCCAGACTTGTACTTACCGGACTGTATATTATGTATACTTTGCAGCAGTTCAAGCATCGATTTCAAAATCAAATGCTGGAGTGTGTTCTTTACATTGGTCTAAAATGAAAAGCCATGCCGTTTCAGGCTATAGACTGAAGATTTAGAAATCTTGAAATAAAAGTTTATGGCAAGAACCCACTTGATAATTTATGTATTCTTGGTAATAAGCAAGAATTTAGCTAAGTATGCAGAAGTTTGCACATAGGAAGACTTAAAATTATGATTGACTGATTCCTAAAGTGACCTCATGGAACAAGTGGCAATACTCCGATTTATATGACATGCATTATTTCTTATGATGTTCTCTCTCTCTCTCTCTCTCTCGCTCTCTCTCTCTCTCTCTCTCTCTCTCGGCATACGCCATCAGCCTCTATAATTAGGTGTGGGAGAGGTATTACCACTATGAGAAATTCTGGTCTGGTTTTTTTATGTCACTGAGAAATGAAAAAACTTATGTACTTGACCTCCATAGTCAAAATACTAGTATACTGATTTTAAACCTTGTCATTCAAAGTCTGCAGTAGAATGGTGTACTGCATCTTATACTGTGTATATATATATATATATATATATATATATATATATATATATATATATATATATATATATATATATATATATATATATATATATATATATATATATATATATATATATATATATATATATATATATATATATATATATATATATATATATATATGTATGTGTGTGTGTGTGTGTGTGTGTGTTTATATATATATATATATATATATATATATATATATATATATATATATATATATATATATATATATATATATATATATATATATATATATATATAAAGAGAGAGAGAGAGAGAGAGAGAGAGAGAGAGAGAGAGAGAGAGAGAGAGAGAGAGAGAGAGAGAGAGAGGAACCTTAATTTCACAGCTCCAATCTGTCTGTGTTCATAACGTTCGCAGCAAGAGTAAATAATCATTTTGGTTAATAGTGCCATTAAAGAATATTGGCCCAATTATTCGCATGAAAGAGATGGTTCAACAACTGTCAATCCTGGTAGGATAATATTTGTTTTCCCCTAAGATAAATGAGGGTTAACATTCCAGTAAATTCAGTTATGGCACTTGATATGCCCATTCAGTCTGAAGTTTGCCTCATCCAATTAACATATCAAAGGTTTCATCTCCAATGCCTTTTTTTCAAATTAAATAAAAATTCTAATCGTCAATCTGCATCTTCGGCTCTGTTTCGGCAGGTCGAGGGTGCGCGCTCCGTCACGGACTGAGGTTAGTAAGGGCATACACTCAGGGTAACGATTACATTTGCCAAAACAAGTCCTTCGCAAGAGGGCAACCGTCCTAGCCCTTAGTAGAAAAGGGAGTTCGTGACGTAAAACTGAATTATCATCAATATGCATCTTCGGCATTAGACGCTATAACACGCAGGAATGTAGGCCGTATCTTGTTTTTCCTTTTGAGTTTACAAACACTTCTATTAATAAAACGTCACCTAGATCTTGGAGGCGTGTGTGCCAACGTTTCTCTTTTTCCATCGGACTTTTCTTCAGTTGTTGCTGAAACTTGCCGCACTGATCTTAGGGAAAATCTTACGATTCCTATTCCTTCAGATCTAATTCGAGTTGTTAAATTGCGGCTCTGAACTTACTTGTTGTTGTTCCGGTTTTACATCACGGACTCCCTTTTCTACCAAGGGCTAGGACGGTTGCCTTCTTGCGAAGGACTTGTTTTGACAGATGTAACCGTTACCCTGAGTGCATGCCCTTGGTAACCTCAGACCGTGACGGGGCGCGAACCCTCGACCTGACGCCTCAAAGTCGCGGACGCTACCACTTGAGCCACGATGAACTTGCCCAATATTAAACTGCGGCTCTGAACTTGCCCAATGTTAAATTCTTCTGATAAACAAACAGCTTGAGCTCAGTTGCTCTTATGTTGGTAATAATGTTTAACTGCTTTGAATATCTGTAAAAATAAAATAACGAAAAAAATATATAAATAAGAACATTATTTAGAAAAGGTAAACTATAAAACCGTGAATCTGCTAAATTACAGTTTATTTTACCTAAGGGCTGCATATATTTTAAAAGAAAAAATCGGTGTATAAACGTCAGCACAGACTCGCTTCCTTGTCTAGGCTCCAATGTTGGCAATATGCGTCCTTCGGTATATTTTCCTTTTTTATAACAATCAATTATCCACTTAATTGCAAAACAACATTTAATACATCCCCTTCACTCTCATTGTCTTTGGTCATGAATACCAAGCTAGAAACCACAACATCCTCTAGACTTTGGTCTAGACTTTCTAGAGAGAGTGAATTCAGCTTTGTGAACCAAGATGGTATTACTGCATTGTGTTTGTCCTCAGAAAGAGATATCTGCTTTAAGAACTAAATTTATATCGTATACTTTGATAACGGGAAGCACTGCCCAACAACAACGAGCAAATAAATAAATAATAATGTCAAAGGGAAGGAAGAAAATATTACCTCTGCGAAGGAAATCAATAATGGCAGCATTAGGTGAACTTTTATCATTATTACTGTCATTAAAGACTGAAAATAACAAATAAAGACATGTAAAACAATACATAGCGAAGAAAACCATTATTGATATGAAGCAGAAAGGATATTATAAAAAGAAACTTTTTTCAGTTAATTTAAAAAAATACTACAAAAGCATCCTGTTATACACACCCTAATTGGTAATTAACATACTATTATAACCCATTTGGGCAACTTTAGGATTTTGAGTTGTTAACTTACAGTTCAAAAATGTAAATATTCGGTGTATCGATTATGTGTAAGCTAATGTGTGTAAGTTAGGCTACGTTTGGATCAAAGTTTTGTTAAGTAACTACAAAGTGTTTATGGTATCAACTACAATGTGCTCTGAACCGAGTGGTTCTTCGGTAAATTGTTTACGGAAATGTACACTGAAGAGACCATGCATGGAACAACTGAAAAAAAAAAACTCTTTGCATTTCCTCATTATATTCACTACGTAAACCAAAGTAAAACAATGTTTACCTCTCCATACTTCACTTTGGTCCACAGGCACAGGAAAGTGATCATGCAGTTCCCTTTTAGTAGTCAGAAAAAAGAAGAAACTGCACATCTCTGTGCAAGGGATTTTGATCCCAAACTAGTATCAAATGCTAGATTAATTTAACAGTTGAGGGAAAAATAAGATAACTGACTTTTAAATCATGTATATACCAGAGATGGAATATAGAAAATTAATAAATTATGATAATTAGCGGTACCTAAAACTTGTCCAAGCATTTTCCATTTGCTTTTTCACTTCGTAATGTCTAATAGATGGAGCAGCTTTCATAATGATATATTAATTCAGTGTTTTCCTGTATAATTATTATTATTGTTATTATTATTATTATTATTATTATTATTATTATTATTATTATTATTGTTATTATTATTATTACACTGCTAATATATAATTTCCTTGGCTACTTTTATCTTCATCTCATTCATGAAACACTCCTCTCTCTCTCTCTCTCTCTCTCTCTCTCTCTCTCTCTCTCTCTCTCTCTCTCTCTCTCTCTCTCTCTCTCTCTCTCTCTCAATATTTTCTATGAATTCGCTTATAACTATCAAATTTTATATAACAGATTTACATCGTCGCGACCTTCCTTTACAGAAGGACCGCTTCCTGCCTCTCCTTCCGTCACTGACAGCGGAAGATGAAGCCTGTTTTTGCCCCCAGAACACCGCTTCTATAATTTTCTAATGAATATGTGCGATTGTTTATCCGCGACAAGATTTTTTGCTTTTTCTATTTAACAAGGAGAGGAGGAGGTAGGTAGGGAAAGGGAATGACTGCACTATGAAAAAGAAAGCGAAAGTTTAACATTTGATGGATGTTATACCTCGTGTCCTGTCTGCAGTCTTAAGAAAAAAAAAAGGGGGGGGGGTTAATTCTGGCGTCTCATTGGCTGCTATGAGGCATTGTTTCTTAGTGTGATTGGCTGGAAGTTTGGGGTAGAGGCAACGTTGCTGTCGGGAAACGTATATATAAAACTGAATAACGTTTATGATGCTGAGGTCCTAATCAACAGCCGAGTCAGGTGAAGAGTGAGTGTCTTAAAGTAAACTTGTGTACAATGCAGTGATATTAATTAGTGAATTTCAAAGGATGTGAACAAAATTCTACAAGTATATATATCGTTCTCTATTTTTGTTTAGGAGGTTTTTGTAAACAAAATTTGGTGTCCTCCTCAATAATCAGCGCATTGCATTCATAAATTACGTTAAAAAAATATTGGAATTAGCTAAAGCGTTGGGATCAGATAACCCCGTAAATTGTTTGGTGAGGTTAGGTTAGGAATTAACATAATCTAACTTAACCTAACCTAATAAATTACGGGGCTGTTTAGCGTACTGAGGTTTTTAATATTTACCTGACCTACATCTGTATATGCATTTTATACTATTTCATAATATTATTGGACCTTGTAAAGCAGTGTAGCCCTATGATGTTCTATGGTTATTCAAATTTACAAGGCAAGTCTCCTAATCTCCCAAAAATTACGAGGTTATGAAACGTAATTGCATGAGGTTCTGAGAGTAACTCATCTAGTACAAGATCCATAATAGTTATACGGATTGAAAATTTAATTAATATATATATATATATATATATCATATATATATATATATATATATATATATATATATAGATATATATATATATATATATATATATATATATATATATATATATATATATATATATATATATATATATATATATATATATATATATAGTAGTCGCCGTGGCTCAGTCGGTAGCGTCTCCGACTCTGAGGCGTCAGGTCGAGGGTTCGCGCCCCGCCACGGTCTGAGGTTAGCAAAGGCATGCACTCAGCGTAAGGATTACATCTGCCAAAACAAGTCCTTCGCAAGAAGGCAACCGTCCTAGCCCTTGGTTGATAAGGGAGTCCGTGACGTAAAACCGGAACCATATATATATATATCTTTTCTCTCTATTTTTTCTAATTTTGCTGGCTCTAGCAAATAGGAGGCACCAGTGGTTCTCTACCTTTTTCATTCCCTTCCCCCTTCAGAAACTCAACATGCACGTGGTCCCCCCCCCCTTTCCATTTTCTCCCGCGTCTCCAACAAAGAATGTTGAAAAATAATGCGCATATGAAAAGAGTGGTCATATTTTATTTTTCAAGGCTGACAGTCATCGTATCTCATATGTATTTCGTAGATTTGTATGCTTTACCTAACTGACATCGCTAGAATAGAATCGGGGGAAAAATAACACCGTGAGCCCCCTTTATTTTTTTCATAGCCCCTAGGCTGAGAACCTCTTGTCTAAACGAATCTCGGGAGTTTTGCTTGGAGCTACCTGTTGTACGAACCATACAATATTATCTAATGAAATGCCGGAGAGCATCTTGATATCACATTTGGTATGCCATTGAAAACACAATTGGATTAATGAACTTTTTTTCAGATAAATTAATATTCCTTATTAGATTTGTATGGAAGACAATAATACTAATAATTAATCTGTCCATATACATGGGTCACTATCTTCATAATAAGGGGTTGGCCTAGTCAAAGTAATATCTTGACTGCGAGAGGAGAACTCAAAGATGGGTATTTTCAGTCCCCTCGTTGCGCCTCAATTAGTCGACTTATACTAACGCAAAGGAGCACTGAGACGGTATTCTTGGCCCCCACCTCAGAGGAAGTAAGGAGAAAATGCGGAGTAAAGGAGAATGGCCTATGGGAAGCAGAGACCGCTTAGCTTCTCAACTGGATTGTACTCTGCCAATTCCAAGAGGGGAAAAAAGAAGTAATTTTAGAGTAAGCGAGAATGATATCTAGGAGACAGAGGCCGATCATCCATTACTTGCTTTGAATTATTTGGGTAAAAAAAAAAATTCGGAGGGAAATTATTTACTATAACACCTGACATTGTGAAAAAAATATCTTAATTTTATGAAAGGCATGAAATGCAAAGAAGTATGTCTGTGATGCCTTTTTTAAATGAGTGCTGCGAAATGGGGCACATCGATCTTGTTGAAGCCTGAAGATGCTGTTCCACGCAGATTCACATATTTATTGGTGTAGACGTTTGGGTGCTGAGTTGACAAAGGTTACCTATGACATTCGGAATGTCACAGCACCCTACCTATTATCCGCATGTGGGATGGGAATGAACCCTCATGGGGAAATGAACTCGCGAACCACTCAGAGGGAGCCAGGCACTATACCCATTGGGCCATGAAGTGCCACATTGGGTACAAGGTCAAAATTCTTCCGTAACTGGTTTTTCTTTATATTTAAAGCATGGAATATGCCGTTCCCAGTACAAAAAAGAAAAACGGAGACGATGATATGATTATAATGATAGGTTAATGGACAATTGCATAATTCGCTGTTCCACACAAGCCCCTAAGGTTTTTTCTTGCATGAGATACGTAATTAATTAATTAGCTATTATTATTATTATTATTATTAGCTGTTATCGAAACCAGTGTTGTCACTGAGCCTGCTGACTTATATGCAGTTAACACATGAAACTCAATTCCTCTTTCCATCTTTACGTAACTCGTAATATATGAAAACATTTTGCACTGGTCAGTGAATGGGATATGAAAGAGGGAGGAAAATGAATCATTTCTTCAGACACGTAAATTCTTAAATCATATTCTCTTCTGTTATTAAAAAAAAAAAGGTAAAATATAATTAAATTAAGATTGTATTTATTTTATTTATTTATGTATTTGTTAAACGAATATGCGTGAAATTGCATACGAACCGTTTCCTTGCGCTCCGTTTATTTTTTGTCATGCAATATTTTATTTTATTTACATTTGTTACGTAAACACTATCTCACCGTTGGGAAGTTATATACCAAGACATTTTTTCTCTAGTTGTTAAGAAAATTATGTGAAAACTTAGTTTAAACTGTGCTATTTTTGTAAGAGACTTGTAGAAACTGTCTAATTTGTTTGAGAATCAACACAACAGACACAGCCTATTACAGAGAGAGAGAGAGAGAGAGAGAGAGAGAGAGAGAGAGAGAGAGAGAGAGAGATTGTTTGGTAAGATAGTCCTGAAACTGATGTAAACAAATAGATAATAAAGAGATATACATGTAGATAGATAAATTAACTGAGAGAAAGGAGAAAAATATCCAGTATTACTGTATCATGAAACGGTAATAAAAATGTTCCCACCTTAACTATTCTAAATTATATACTCCTGACTTTGTACATGAAAAATTACTTTCCATGTGTCTTTAGTGGAGTAATTCTCTCTCTCTCTCTCTCTCTCTCTCTCTCTCTCTCTCTCTCTCTCTCTCTCTCTCTCTCAAAAACCTTCAGATACCCTCACTGTCTTTGTTTTTACTGTCTTTTAACATTACATATGGTTGAATGGAAACTTAACCTATTGTATTACTTCTTTCTTATGTGTTTGTGGTATTTGACAATCAGTTGTTAAATTTGAAATGGTTATTATTTTGTACTTATAATACTTCCGATTTCAAGGGAGTTGAATAACAGACGGCTATGTGTGAATATGCGTATGTACATATACATATTGTTATGCTAGCCGTGCTATGTTTTGGGAGTGAATAGTAATTGCGATTCCCCGTCTCAGAGTCATCTATATACGGTTCATGTTTATTAACCGCATTTTTCTCTCGCACTTGCAGTGCAGCAGCAGCAGCAGCATTAATAATAATAATAATGATGATAATAATAATAATAATAATAATAATAATAATAATAATAATAATAATAATAATAATAATAATAATAATAATAATAATAATAATAATAATGGAAATAAAAACCCACAGTAGAGTATTTTATTTAATAATTAATTAAATAAAATCAATATTACGCTCTCCAATGAAAGCATTATCAAGATTCCAGTGAACTTTATTGTTAAAGCAATATATTCACCTTTAACAAGAAAGTTCATTGGAATCTTGATAATGCTCTCTTTGGAAAGCGAAATCTTGGTTTTTATGTAATAGATTATTAAACACAAAATACTCTACTGTGTGTTTTTTTTTTTCTATTGAAGTTGTCACGGACTTCCCAATTCTAATCATCATCATATCATCACTATAAGACCCATATATATATATATATATATATATATATATATATATATATATATATATATATATATATATATATATATATATATATATATATATATATATATATATAATATATATATGGTGAAGATCCTTCTTCTCGTGATCTTTTTTTATATTTTTTTCCTACGAATGTGACTGTTTTTGTTATTTATTTCCCTGGGAAAGTCCTCTTACGAAGTCTTCTTACATTAAAAGAAATTTCATTATGCAGATAACATTTCATTTCAAGATCACTTTTCGATCTCTAGTTCTAAGGCCTCAATAATAGAGTCGTCGAGAAATGTAAAACCTGTTACCAAATACTCCTCTTATTCTTCTAGCTTTAATTGTTGGTAAATCTATCTCACTCAGTCTTTTCTCCTTACAGAGGCCTAGCACAGGAAGAACCAACGGTGTGTGTATCATATCTTGGAAGTTTTCAAGTTTGGAATTTTTTCTAATTGTAGAAATACAATAATGCATGTTTACAATTATGCATTGTTATCATGACGCTGATGTTACTTTTTTCCAGTGATGGTCCACATACGACAGAAAAGACTCTTGCGGTCATATGCGAGCTGGTACCTCTCCCTTATGTGTAAGTAATGCACCAAGTCCTTCCAGAACCGTTTCATGTAGTAATTAAAGACTTAACGGAACACACACCTCATACAATTTTTATTTGTTCTTGCTTACTATGGATATTCGATATTAAAGATATAACTTCACTGAGTGTGTGTGTGTGTGTGTATATATGTATATATATATATATATATATATATATATATATATATATATATATATATATATATATATATATATATATATATATATATATATATATATATATATATATATGTGTGTGTGTGTGTGTGTGTGTGTGTGTGTGTGTGTGTGTGTGTGTGTGTATAGTATATATCTTTGTGTGTTTCTTTACTGAAATTACCTAGTTGTGTTCGCAGGAGAGAGCCGTGTTGTATCTGTGCCTCCCCGTCTGCTGGTAGTTTTCATGTCTACCCACTAATACTTTTCATATCTCTCAAAACCATTATATTCAGCATTTGCAGTTCTCTCAGTCAGCTATATTCAATTTTCAACTATTCTTGCTCTGAAAAAGTGCTTCCTTATATCCTGTAAAGAAGTGTTTTTTTGCGGAACTTCAGCATGTGAGATCTAGTTGTAGAGCTACCTATAGCAACCATAATATCAAATTATGGTAAGTTTAACTCCCTCAGCCCTTTCTCATAGCCGAGAATACGTATTCTGTCACTAGTTATATAGTATGTCTTTTAATGTTCTCCAATTTGTTTATATAATTTTTGAAGTGTGAACACCAGAAGGTTGCTGATTATACAGGCATACACCTCACATATGCTTAGAATGCCTATATTGCCATGTGTGTGCGTGTATATATATATATATATATATATATATATATATATATATATATATATATATATATATATATATATATATATATATATATATATATATATACATATATATATATATATATATATATATATATATATATATATATATATATATATATATATATATATATATATATATATATATATTAGAGAGAGAGAAAGGAAGAGCATATATTCGTGTAATTGTGAGAAAGAAAGAATATTTTGATAATATTAGTTAATACAAAGTAGTAGTCTCCGTGGCAAAATGGTAGCATCCGCGACTCTGAGGCGGCAGGTCGAGGGTTCGCGCCCCGTCACGGACTGAGGTTAGTAAGGGCATACACTCAGGGTAACGATTACATCTGCCAAAAGAAGTCCTTCGCAAGATGGCAACCGTCCTAGCCCTTAGTTGAAAAGGGAGTTCGTGACGTAAAACCGAAACAAACAAACATTAGTTAATACAAAGTAATTCAATACTTACTTTCTCTTCCTAGTGTGTATATTACGAAATAAATGTTATGATTAGTTCCTGTTTTCTCTCTAGTTGAACCTGAGTCCTGGAATTCGTTATCAACATGAATAGCTCCTAAACACACGTTTCTCTGTTGATTGGCTAAGTTTAATGACAAGTTTAAGAAACATAAAACCACTACACCACTTAATTACAGAGTATTATGTTAGCATTTTTTTTTCACTCAACGGCATAAACAATGTTCCTTATTGTCTAGTCTCTCTCTTAACACAACTGGGAAAAATATTGACCAACAAAATAGTCTAGTCTCTTCTCCCAGAGATTTTGTGCACATATAATGTGTAATACTGCCGACTCTGAGGCGGCAGGTCGAGGGTTCGCGCCCCGTCACGGACTGAGGTTAGTAAGGGCATACACTCAGGGTAACGATTACATCTGCCAAAACAAGTCCTTCGTATGAAGGCAACCGTTCTAGCCCTTAGTAGAAAAGGGAGTTCGTGACGTAAGACCGAATCCATCCATCGTGTAAGCAAGGGTAGAAAGGCAGTCTGGTATTGAGAGTACCAACAATCAGTATGTATTTCGCGTGGAATGAAATTCTGTGTACATAAACATACTAATAAAGGGATCACAGCTGTAGGTCATTGATCACCTTCTCAAGATACCAAGGCAATGACGTATTTTTATAATCTCAAAGCTATGCCACAAGCCTCCATGACAGAGACAAAATTTGGTTCACTTTTCATAAAAGCTTGAAGGTTTTAGATATAGAGATATTAGAGTCAATTGTCATTTTTTCATCTGGTTTAGCTACTCAGTATATTTCCACATAGTAGTTGTTAGTTTAAACAAAATGTTTGAGAAACCAGACTCATGGTTTTTAGGATTATGTATATTGAAACTGTTTCATGCGCTTAGCTGGAGATTATGATATTCTCATAGACATTTCATATATACTTCTCGGTCAATATGTTCATTATGTTACACATATTCATTCCATTGCAGGTCTCCTGTTCTTACCCAGGACAACTAATGTAAGTTATTTACTTTTCATATATTTATAATTCTCAATGTACAACAGAGTCATTATACTGTTTTGTGAACTATAACATGACGCTAAGAAATCGTTTCTATTTAAATTTCTCAATGTGCAATTGATTCATTATACCGTTTTGTGAACTATAACATGACTCTAAGAAATCATATCTAACTCATTCTATGAACTCTTATCCCTGCCCACGATCTTACTAGCATACTAAAATGCCATGTACTTCTTTTATCTTTGTTTCCAGGCAGCCTTTGGGGATCGTATACCACAAGTACCAAATCAATCATACCTTCCACCAATAGCTACAAACTCCAACGAAGAAAATCAAATAGATTCAGCAAGTTTGCGAAATATTGATATTCCAGCTGATGAAGCAGCCACTAGTGTAAATATAGATATATTAAATGGAAACCAATTAAATGGAGGTACAAGCATCACCAGTATAAACAATGATGAAGACTCAACTCAAATACCTGAGGCTACAGAAAATAATATACAGCTTGTTTCTCCAAATGCTTCAGATAATTTTATTTCTGGCAATACTGAAACCTTAGGTGCTGCTGATACAAGAAGGGGAGCCCGAAGAGATGACATTGGCAGTGACGGATTTGGTAAGGATCCAAGAGATGGTGACAGCGATGGAATACCTGGTTTTGCTGGCGATGATTATCCCACATTAGCAAGGATTCCTGACACAGGATTTAATTGTAGAAATCAAGAACTTCCAGGCTACTATGCTGATCAAGATGCTCAGTGTCAGGTACACAAAAAGCTGCAAGCTTTGTAACATCAAGAAAATATAGTCAAATATCATGTGCTAATGCACATACATATCTTTGAAATGTCATTATAGTTAATGAGCTCACTGAATATAAATTTATGCCAAAAATGTGATTGTATATAAATTAATCTGTTGAGGGGTTTCCCATAAACAAGTGTTCTATCTTTCAGGTATTTTATATCTGTCAACTGGGAGGTCGTCAAGATGGCTTTCTCTGCCCAAATGGAACTCTCTTTAGTCAACAACTTCTTGTCTGTGATTGGTGGTACAACGTGGATTGCTCTCAGACATCTAGCTTTTTTTCTATCAATGAAGGAATCTATGCTGGGGCTGGTTCATTTCGTGATGAACAAGAGAGTGTGTCAGGCCTCAGGATAAATGACGATTCTCTTGACGAGGAAGCTTCTGCTTCCAATATTCAGACTGTCTTAGCAAATGGTTATGGAGGCAATATAAATGTTGATATTGGTAACAGTGACATCATAAATGCTAATATAAATGGTGAACATGATGAGGGGAGTGATGATTTAAATGATACTGGAGTTCCCGGTGATTTAGGTAACATACCAATTGCAGATAGTTTTGAAATCACAGGAAATACTTATACAGGACAGTTTCAAGATGAGAGATCTGACCAAATAGGAAGCGAGTATGCTGCTTCCTCTGTGACAACAGCAGATCAAGCTGGAACCGCCTCTGAAATTTTCCCACAGTCCTCTCAGTATGGAGAGAGTGTACCCAGTGGCAACTATAATTCTGTTGAAAACAGTCCAAGCTTCCCTTTAGAAGTTGACGCAAGTAAACCCAACTCTAGAACCACACCAAATCCTAGTAATGGAATCAACATTGGATATGGTACACCTCTTGTTTCTCGACCAACTATTACAGTGCCCTCAAATAATGTGATTGTAAAAGCTGATGATATGCCTGAATCTCAAAGTTTCCAAAATAATGCAGGTAGCGCTTATGAGTACGGGACTCCAAAGGAACCCTTTTCATTGATCATAGGTATAAAAACGAATCTAGACAACATAACTGCTAATGGGAGTACAGCACATACAGAAATGGAAGAGACAATTAATCCTAGTTTAGGGTATTTATTACCAGACCCTGTATCAGCATCAGACACCTTGCCAACAATAACAAATTCTGTAAACGAGCCAAGTCTAAGACAAAACCAATATCCCAATGGACAACAAAATGGTTTTGCATATCCTTCACCCAGAGAGCGATTTAACCTACTAACTGCTTCGGGAAACAATATAAGTGATCCAACTCTAAAAGTTACATTAATGCCCTTATCTCTTCCAGATCCTGGAAATTCTCTAGTTTCTGGTATTTCTCGCGCAGATGTTAAGGATATCATTAACAGGAACGATACGGATACAAGAGAAACCTACGTTCCCCCATTAACAGAACCACCCTCTCCACAGACCATATTTTTACCCAGTATTGATAAAACTAGTGTGATAAATCCTGATGGGATAAATAATAGAGGTGGGTTTACTGGTGAAGGTTATACCTACCCTGTTCCAAACAATCCACTGTTACTTCCAGGAGAAACAATTGCAGAACCACACATTGCAAGAACATATTTGCCTCCTCCTCCATGATTAGAGCTATAATCAGACTCAAAACATTCAAGTCTTGTAACAATAAGCTTGATGTATTTTACTCTTTAAACATACAATACAGCATCTTATACTAAGCAATAAAGGACGAAAACTTAACATTCTTACCAGAATATATCTAAAACATTTTTTGCTCATGCATTTTTCCTGTACACAAGGTTCATATAATAGGAACCATATATTCTTATGATGTATTTACGTGCTCTGTGTTTATCCTTTTAAGATATAGTTGAATTATCGTTAGTTTAGTATATACCTAACATAGTACCACCCAATAACTGCAGTTTATCAGCCAACCCTCTTCATATTAAATATTACTATATGAAATTAGTGCTTTAAAGCTATACAGATATTTATATCATTGATATATGTACAATACTCTGTCAGCTTCTTCTTGTCCATAATTTTAATGAAATGGACAAATGTAAGCAAACTCTCCCTCTCTCTCGTCACATCATTCCTGGTTATGTTTGTGCTGAAACTCACAGCAAACATCTTTGTTATTACTACGTTCGATAATAACTCTATACCTAGCTATCTAAACATTAATGTAAACAATTACGTCATGTTTTTAAGTATATATAATGTTTGTGTGTATGTATATACTCGTATATGACTTGAGAAAGTGGATAAATGGCGCTATTTTGATATGTCTCTAGTTCTGAAGTATCGCACTAGAGCGTCTTTGCAATATGGAAGGAAGTACTTTCTTAGTGTAAGTATTTTAATAACTGGAATGCCAAGTGGGGAAATAGTAAATGCTAAGTGGGTTTACCGGACCTGGGGGCTGGGAGTTACGAGCATTAGGCTCTTTCTTGTTAGCACAAGTAGATAATTACGAGTATGTAGTAGGTTGGCCCATGACAGAACCTTACGTTGCAGTACTACAAAGGAAAGTCTTTTTGAACTTCAGTAGGAATGGCTAGGACCGGTCAATATCAAGTTTTCCTTCAGTTATGGTTCTATCGTTTGCCTACATCTACACCGATTATGGTGGCGTATTCGCTACACATCTCATATCTCTTCACATCTGACATGTCACAACACTTCCCATCTTTGTTCCTCTTTGCTTTCCCTCATTATATATATATATATATATATATATATATATATATATATATATATATATATATATATATACCTTGTACTTGGCCCGAATGAGATTGGGAATTGAATTAAATGCTAAAATGAAGCCACGAGTGAGGTTGGGGAATCTGTAATATGAACATAGTGGCATTCAGTTAGAATGCGTTCATTCCTATGTATAGCAGATAGAAGCTATAAGGTTGGATTCCTTTTAACCTTCTGTGGTGTAGTGGTAGCGCCTTGACTTAGTAATCATAAGTCCTAGGTTCGAGTCCCGGTCGTGGTAAAAAAAATGATTCATGTTTTCATATATATATATATATATATATATATATATATATATATATATATATATATATATATATATATATATATATATATATATACACACACACACGAATATTCAGTTATTACAATTAGATAATTACAACACAGCTGATTTTGCAAGTTTTTCGCTATTAAAACTAATCTTCGCCAAATAAATCCGCTAACAGACACTCCTAAATAAGGAAATTAGCTGAAATGTACTTGGAAATCATGTTATGTGGTGAAAATATATATAAAAAAAGAAAATATTTACTGAATGCTGTAAGTACATGACTATGTCCCCATAATGGAAGAATTTTGATGTAAATTTTAAAACAACTATAGTCCTTTTATTAATGCATAATGTTTTAAGGAATTCTAAATGCAATAAGCACAAAAAATATTTGATATGAACTAAAAATGATTTGATAACTAACAAGATCGTTATAAGTATAATTAACCTGTCAATATCCCTCCTTAATATAACAAATGGTTTCCGTAATGTCATTTATCATAATTTTTGTATGTTAAGCTATGTATCCTATTATTTGTTGATATATTTCTTGTCTCTCTATCACTGCATATAGCCCTTGCAATAGGAAATAAAAGTACTTTGCCCTGGGGTCAAATTCCTGATTTTGGCTATAGACAATTTAGCCATCTTTGGAGCAAATATGATCAACATCGTGCTAGAACATTGGCCTCATAAATGGAAATACTGTTATCAAGAAGGGCATCTGACCTTCAAAATATAAACTAAATATAAGCATTAGCTCTCACAAAACTACTAAAAACAGCGATCCTATTTAATTAAAGTTTAGAAACCGCTATGAATAATGACCAAGCTCGGCTATAGTCGCTAGAATTTGGCGTAAAATATTTGGGTTTGGGTGTGTGTTACTGTGTTGAAGTGTGTTCCCGAGCAAGGTTGCCAGATGGGCGTTTTTGCGGCCAGATTCCTTAAATTTGGCCGTTTACAAAAATGACTGGCCGTAAATAAATTAGACTTCCACGGCCAAACCATTTGGCCGAATTTTATTTTAAAATTACTTTATACCATACTGAAATAAGTAGAGAGTATATATGAAGTATTCTTTCTCACTTTATTTCTTTTATAATTCTTTTTGACCTATCTACTCAACCATCGGTCAGTGGCAAAAACAAACGAAGGTGAAAATCTCTTATCTTTTCTCATGAAGCAGGCGGCGAGCTTCAATGTTTATTTTCAGAGCAATAATCCTTAGCGCGGTCTCTGACCTTTGATCGGCAACGACAGAGGTCAATGAGACTGCTCTTATCGAGGAAGGATTAAAGGCATTAAGATCTTCAGTAGCAGGGATGATTTCCGGTACAATTATTGACTCTCAGTGCCTATAAAAGTCGACATGACCCAAACATTTAATGTGCCTATACCACCTTACCAACGGAGCTAACAAAGGGTGGGCACACAACGAATTACAACTTCATGAACAACGACGACTGTTTTCCAACATTAAAGGACCGAACTTTTCCTGCAAATATGACCGGCATTACGACGGCTAATGCATTTTTTTTTTTTTTTTTAATTCAGAATCACCTTTGCTACCGCTGGCAACTCCAAAAGGGCACCACTTTGAAATGACCTTCGCCAATAAATATATATATATATATATATATATATATATATATATATATATATATATATATATATATATATATATATATATATATATATATATATATATATATGTAGTCTCCGTGGCTTAAGCGGTAGCGTTCGCGACTTTGAGGCGTCAGGTCGAGGGTTCGCGCCCCGTCACGGTCTGAGGTTAGCAAGGGCATGCACTCAGGGTAACGATTATATCTACCAAAACAAGTCCTTCGCAAGAAGGCAACCGTCCTAGCCCTTGGCAGAAAAGGGAGTCCGTGACGTAAAACCGGAACAACATATATATATATATATATATATATATATATATATATATATATATATATATATATATATATATATATATATATATATATATGTAGTCTCCGTGGCTTAAGCGGTAGCGTTCGCGACTTTGAGGCGTCAGGTCGAGGGTTCGCGCCCCGTCACGGTCTGAGGTTAGGAAGGGCATGCACTCAGGGTAACGATTATATCTACCAAAACAAGTCCTTCGCAAGAAGGCAACCGTCCTAGCCCTTGGCAGAAAAGGGAGTCCGTGACGTAAAACCGGAACAACATATATATATATATATATATATATATATATATATATATATATATATATATATATATATATATATATGTGTGTGTATATATATATATATATATATATATATATATATATATATATATATATATATATATATATATATATATATATATATAGTTACAGCGTCTTCCTGAATCTGTCCGTGCTACAATCACAGATTTTTCAACTTCCGATGATGCAGCTCTGGCAGCCCGTGCAGACAGTCTTCTCGAGGCACACAATGCAGCTAGTCATCCACCAATATATGCCAGTACACCTCCTAACATTACCAAAATCAATCACATGTACTCCAGCCCTCCAGACGAAGCTGTCGCTCTGCCACATCTTCATCTCAATCATCATTCTACAACATTGCCCTCACACGACCTCAAGCTAATGAAATTACCTCATTTTCTCACAAAAGACTGGATGTCACGTCCAAACTCTGTTACTATCACGCCCGCTTTGGTCACGCTGCCAAAAACTGCAAAAAACCATGTATATGGGCAAAAAACTTGCTTTAAGGTCGTCGCTGCCTGCGGCGGCCTCTGTCTCAATTAATGTTTTCTTCCTAGTTGATTCCATTACAGGTATCAAATTCTTGGTTGACACAGGTGCCTGCAGGTCTTTCATCTCGAAGTCCATGGTCCACAGTGCTTGTAGTTCAGGTACTGACAACAAATTGGTAGCTTCCAAAGGGTCTCGCATCACTACTTATGGATACAAAGTTCTCCAGCTATCCTTAGCCAACAGAACTTTCACGTGGAAATTTACTATTGCAGATGTTTCTCTACCTCTCATTGGAGCTGATTTTCTTGCACATTTCCATCTCCTCGTCGATGTCGCCAATCGCCGCCTCGTGGACACCAACACCTTATCCTAAACTGCCATTGTTACCGCACTTGCTGACCTCGCTCTTCACATATCTAATGCCCAAGATGATTACTCCTTCTTGCAGTCTACATATCCTGAAGTCTTCAAACCAGAACTTCGCCTAACTTCCCACACACCTGCAAGTCATGGTATTTTCCATTTTATACGAACAACAGGTCCTCCAGTATTCTCAAAGTTTTGTCGGCTGTCTCCAGAAAAACTCACCACAACAAAAAAGGTCTTCAAGGAAGTAGAAGAAATGGGTCTATGTCAAAAGGCATCCAGCCCATGGGCATCCCCATTGCACATAGTAATAAAAAAGGGCGGCACACTACGACCCTGCGGTGATTACAGGCGATTGAATATGATGACAGAACCTGATCAGTACCCTCTCCCTAACACTGCTGATGTCACGACATACCTACATGGGGCCAAGATATTTTCCAAACTGGACTTGCTCAAAGGTTACTGTCAAGTCCCTATGAATCCTGAAGACATTCCCAAGACAGCCATAACCACTCCCTTTGGAACATATACGTTCAACTACTGTTGCTTCAGCCCCAGAAACGCCGGAGCCACTTTTCAACGCATGATGGATGGGATATTGGGTGACCTACCCTTTTGTGTTGCATATGTGGATGACATCCTAGTTTTCTCTCCTAATCATGACAGCCACACCAAACACCTCCACCAAGTTCTTGAACGTCCACGCTCTGCTGGTCTCATCATCAGGCACGACAAGTGTGTATTTGGAGTCAAAAAAGTAGAGTTCCTGGGACACTGTATCTTCTCCAAGGGTGTCCTTCCCCTCCAAGAAAAAGTAACCGCCTTCCAGACATTCCCTAAGCCTACCACTATCAAGGCCTTGCAAGAATTTGTAGGAATGGTCAACTATTACCATCGTTATTTTACCAAACACTGCTTCAATAATGACTCCACTACATACAGCACTGGCTGGAAAACCAAAATCACTATCCTGGGGCTCTGTCCAAGAAGATGCCTTTAATGCTGCCAAAAAAGCTCTTTCTGCTGCAGCCCATCTTAACTTTCCAACACCTGGTCTACCTCTCATCTTGTCTACTGATGCCAGTGATACTGCAGTGGGAGCTGTCCTCGAACAGATTAATCATGGAGTTTGTCAACCACTCACCTTCTTCAGTAGAAACCTTACTCCTGCTGAAACTCATTACTCCACCTTCGACAGGGAGCTTCTTGCTATTTATTCTGCTGTCCGCCACTTCAAGCATTTCCTCAAAGGTGTCTCATTTACCATCCAACGAACCACCTTCCACTTGTCCATGTTTTTACCAAGCGAACAGATCCATGTTCCTCAAGACAACAAAGACACCTCTCTACTATATTTAAGTTTAACTGTACTTTGCAACATGTCTCGAGAAAAAAGAATCCTGTCGCTGATGCACTTTCAAGAAACACTATTTCATCCATATGCCTTGGCCTCTACTAGAGACACCTCGCAGAACTACAGATACAAGATCCTGAAACGCAATCTTGTCATATATCACTCACATCTCTTCAATGGAAAGATTTACCAATAGACGAACAAGGGACCACCATCTTGTGTGACGTGAATTCAGGACGACCTTGCCCCTGCATTCCTCAGCCTTTTCGACGACACGAATTCCAACTTATTCATGGACTTTCTCCTCCCTCCGGCCGATCAACTGCTATGGTCCTCAAGAAAAAATTCATATGGCACGCCATAACAAAAGACGCTAAATCTTGGTCCTGCTCCTGCTTGTCATGTCAAACTTCTAAAATCCACCGACAAACTGAATCTGGAATTGGTACTTTTCCTCAGCCACAAAGACGTTTTTCCCATGTCCATGTTGACATTGTGGGACCTCTTCCTCCATCAGTAAACAACAAATACATATTCACAATAGTGGACTGCTCAACCCGATGGTCCGAGGCAGTGCCCATGAAAGAGGCCACTGCCTCCTCCTGTGATTCTGCCTTCCTATCTGCCTGGATCTCAAGATTTGGCATCCCCGAACATATTAAATCTGATAGGGGTTCCACATTTACATCCCAACTTTGGAACTCTCTCAGTCAGCTCCTTGGCTCCACAAACCATCGCACAACGTTCTACAATCCAGAAGCCAACGGCATGGTTGAACGTATGCACAGAACACTAAAGGCAGCCCTCATCACCCGCTGCACAAGCAATTCTTGGACACATCAACAACCTTGGGTACTCCTTGGACTCCGAACTACTCCCAAAGAAGGTCTTAACGTATCCTCAGCCGAGATGGTATATGGCGACCCCTTGGTGGTAGCTGCGGAGTTTTTCCCAAACAACAGTCACTATGATGATCTCGATCGTCTCTGCCAGATAGTTGGAAAATACACACCTGTAAAACAAACATACCAGAATAACAGAAAAACTTTCATTCCACGAGACCTCAACACAGCCACCCACGTCTTCATCAGAATGGATAGTCATCGGACGCCTCTAACACCTCCTTACACTGGACCGTATAGAGTCATACGACGACGTTCAAAGGCATTCCTCCTCAACATCCTTGGCACTGAGGAATGGATATCCATTGACCGCTTGAAAGTCGCCTACCTTCAAGAAGATGATCCTCCTCCTATTCGTTTCTCTGGGGCAGGACGCCCTATAGTCTCTTCCAAGGGGGGAGTATTGTACAAATGTACAAATTGAAAATAATATTTTTCATCAAAATATGTAATTATTGTAAATAGGTAATCATTTAGTGATTATTAACTTATTTTAAAGTTGAATTTAATGGGTCAATAATAATCCTTGGGTTGTTTGTAACTCCTCCCACTTAAATAGCTGTACATATAAATAACCCTTAATTTGATCATTAAATCAGTACAATATTCTGCTTGTACTGGTGAACATCCTCTTTTATATATTAAGTAAAATAACTCTTCCTTTCCGTTTGAAGTAGTGAAGTAACTACAGGCGTTACAATATATATATATATATATATATATATATATATATATATATATATATATATATATATATATATATATATATATATATATATATATATACATACATACATATACCTTGGCTGTTTCCTATATATATATATATATATATATATATATATATATATATATATATATATATATATATATATATATATATATATATATATATATATATATATATATATATATATATATATATATATATATATATATATATATATATATATATATATATATATATATATATATATATATATATTTATATATATATATATATATATATATATATATATATATATATATATATATATATATATATATATATATATATATATATATATATATATATATATATATATATATATATATATATATATATATATATATATATATATATATGTGATTACCTAATTGTGATTACCTAATTGTGTTTACGGGAAAGAGCCCAAAGCTCGTATCTTCCCGTCTCCTCATCGGTTCCATTTTAGACTTAGTGATACTTATCATACCTGTCCTTAAAACTATGGATTGAGATAGCATTAACTACCTCCTCACTTAGCCAATTCCAATTATCAACTACTCTTACACTGAAAAAGTATTTTCTTACATCCTGCAAAGAAGTTTTCTTACGAAGCTTCAAACTATGACCTCTAGTTCTAGAGCCAGCCATATCATAATATCGATCCCTATCCACTCTATCATAACCATGAAGGAATTTAAAGACTGTCACCATATCCCCCCTCACTCTTCTAGCTTCGAGTGATGGTAAGTCTAATTCCCTCAGCCTCTCATCATAACTGAGATTGCGTATTTCTGGCACCAGTTTCGTGGCATGTCTTTGAACTTTTTCAAGCTTAGCTATGTGCTTTTTCAAGTGCGGATTCCAAAAGGGGGCTGCATATTCGAGTTTTGGCCTCACATAGGTTACATAAATATTTCTGAACATTTCCTTGTCCATGTGCCTGAAGGCTACCCTTACATTTGATAAGAATGCATATGCTGCCCTTACTATGCCATTTATATGTATTTCTGGAGACAAATCTGCCAGTATGTTTACTTCTAGATCTCTCTCATTTTCTGTCTCTTGAAGTTGTACTTCAGCCACCGAGTAGTCAAGCTTGGGCCTTCTTGCACTTGTACCCATTCTCATTACCTTACATTTTGAAGTATTGAATTTCATTAGCCACTTTTCTGACCACTCATGCAGATTATTTAGATCCTCCTGAAGTTCTTTACCATTGTTCTCGTTTTTTACTTTCTTCACAATCTTTGCATCATCTGCAAACATATTCATGAATGAATTTACAGACTCTGGTAGGTCATTTACATATACAAGGAACAAAAGTGGCCCTAAAACTGAACCCTGTGGAACTCCACTACTAACTCTTCTCCATTCAGACACTGAGTGTCTTACTCTAACCCTCTGTTCCCTTCCTTCTAAGTAAGTTTTTATCCATTCCAAAACATTTCCACCTATTCTAGCCATTGATTGCAGCTTTCTAATAAGTCTCCCATGTGGAACGGTGTCAAACGCTTTCTGGAAGTCTAGGAATATGCAATCTGCCCAGCCCTCTCTTTCCTGTAAGATTTGGCTTACCTCATCATAAAATTCTAATAAGTTTGTTACTGTTGATCTACCTTCTCTGAAGCCATGTTGCCTCACTGACAAAAAGTTGAAGGATTCCAAGTGAAGAGAGATATGTTTCCTTAGTAGTTTCTCCATAACTTTGCAAACTATGCTGGTCAAGGAAACTGGTATGTATGTATGTATGTATGTATGGATGGATGAATGGATGGATGGATGGATGTATATGTATATGTATATGTATATGTATATATATATATATATATATATATATATATATATATATATATATATATATATATATATATATATATATATATATATATATGGATGGTTTTGAGATTATATGGAATTAATTAATTAATTTAATGCGACTTTGAAACTTCAATTTATAACTTGGTAGTAATCTGATATATATATATATATATATATATATATATATATATATATATATATATATATATATATATATATATATATATATATATATATATATATATATATATATATATATATATATATATATATATATATATATATATATATATATATATATATATATATATATATATATATATATATATATATATATATATATATATATATATATATATATAAAGCTTTGAAAAATATAAAGATATCAATAGTAGTCATAATGGAATAAATTGTAGAATAATTTATTTGCATTAGATTATTTTAAATCAAAATAAAGCAATAATTCTGGTTATTGACAGTTATGTGATTGCCTAATTGTGTTTACGGGAAAGAGCCCAAAGCTCGTATCAGGTTCATATGACTATGTATTAGGTGCAGGGTTAATATTCTTTTAATTTACGTGCCGGGCTAATTTAAAATTATATACTTACCGTACATAGTTCCATTCAAATAAATTTGGCCGTAGACATAAAAATAAAAAAATGTTTGGCTCGATTTGGCCGAGAAATGCCCAGAATTTGGCCGTGAGGTCTCTTTGCCATCTGGCAACCCTGGTGTGTGTTACTGTGTTGAAGTGTGTTGCCAAGAAGTATGCACTTGGAGAGACGCCGTGACTAAGGAGGGTATTGGCAGACAGTCCTTCTAGACTGCATTGCAGTGTTAGTTTTTATCGAATTGCTAATTCAATAGGTGTTTCATTCCGATGGAGGTAAGTTTGCATTCTCATTTACTATTCAGTGGTTAAATCTCAGAAGCTGTTACATAATATAGAATTAAATGGTCTGCATTTATGCCGATCTGCGCTGTATCGTGGGGCTATTTTAACGACCAAAGGTACAGTTACGTTAGATAACAAAAAACCTAAATTTTCCGTATCGAAGCTTTAGAACTAAATATCAGTGATCGTCTTTACTATTTTGTGCTTTGATTCGTGGTATTGTCTAGTACTATCTCATAAAACATTAATGTAGAGACCTGGTCGGGTTGTGCCCTTTTTCTTAGATTGGGACTAACCTTTCAAATTTGGGAGGGGTTAAACATGACTATTAACCATTACAGGGAGATAGAGGATGCATATTTAACCGATAAAAACTGATGCCCATAACCACAACTGCTGTAGAACCTTGTAACTTCCAGTTATATCCTAACCAGGGGGAGTGAATGTATTGTTGAGTTTTATGGCTCTTCCAGTAGCAAGTAAAACAGAAGAATTTAACTTTATATGTGTCCTTTATAAATGAGCTGTTTTACTCACCGCCTTGAAACGAGATAATTAGATTTTTCGTTTTATTATAGTTTTTCAATGTTTTGTATTGACCTTTGGGGTGTGAAAGTAATATTTGCCGCATGTTTATTCTAAAGTGATTTTGTTATGAAAGTTGTCAGTGACTACCATTGGATGGAGTGGTTTTAGGGCCTTTAAGACATAAAAAAAAATATTTGCAATGAGGCCTCATCTAGACACGACAGTTTTTAAACATTTTCAAAACATGAAAACATATTAAAAAAGAAATCTTCATGATATGGAAAAGTAATGCAGCATTGTATATTAAATATTTACTGGCATATCAATGAAGCACGCCAGACTTTTTTATGCATTCTATACGTCTCTATTAGTCCTCATTTGGGGGGGACATGAATTGAAGCTTGGGAATTAAGGCTGGATGCTCCTCACATCGCCCCGCCATAGGCTCAAGCACAGGTCCGTCACCTCCAGAGTCTAGCAATCTACCGGTTATGCAATAGTGTTCCCCATTCTAGCACCCCACAGTTAATTTTATAAATGGCACCACCACTTAAATTAATCTTATGTAATAAATATAACACACTCACCAGAGTGATAAGTATAATGGCATCTTTGAAGAACAGTCGTATACATTCGGTATTCCTAATTAACTTGCTGAACACAGTTCATTCATTTTTCCTTTACCTTGGATGTCTTCCCCACTTTGGGGGGTAGCCGACATAAAAAACGAAACAATACCGGGATTACTTTGCTTTTGGGCAATGACGAGGGAGCTAGCGACCGTTTAGATGGCACTACTGGAGTGCCACAGCCCATCATCTTAGCTCTTCAACAACCTGCGTCGCTTCATAAATGTCAACTCTCCTACTGCCCCTACCACAGGGCTACCTTTGTAAGATGCAGCCCCGTGGTAACAGCAGATGCCCATCAGCGCTGCGTCACAATCACTCGCCATTCATTCCTATTCCTAGCACACTCACTTGCTTCCCTCACATCCATCCTCCTATCATTCAGGGCTCTCCTTACTTCATCCATCCACCCAAACCTAGGCCTCCCTTTAGCATTTCTCTCATCAAGTCTCACATTCATCACCTTTTTCAGCAGTCTTTCATCATCCATCCTCTCCACATGGCCAAACCATCTCAGAACATTCATATCTACTCTGGCTGCCAATTCTCTCCTCACACCTGATCTCGCTTTCACCACTTCATTCCAAACCCTATCCATCCGAGATACACCAATCATACTCCTCAGGCATTTCATCTCGAGCGCATATAGTTTCCGTCTCTCACTTACTTTCATACCCCATAATTCTGATCCATACATCACAGTTGGCACAACCACTTTCTCATACAAAACTTTCTTAACATTCATTTCCAACCCTCTATTCTTCATCACTCCTTTCAACGCACCCAACACTTTACATCCTTCATTCACTCTGTGACACACATCTGCTTCCACTCCACCATTTGCAGCTATAGCCGAGCCTAAATACTTAAACCGATCAACTTCCTCAAGTGTCTCTCCATTCAACAAAACATTAAATCCAGCACTATCCTCATTTCTTGTACACCTCATAACCTTACTCTTTCCCACATTCACATGCAACTTCCTTCTCTCACACACCATTCCAAATTCTGACACTAACTGACACAGCTTCTCCTTTGAATCTGCCATCACCACAGTATCATCTGCAAACAGCAACTGATTCAGCTCCCACTCATTATCATCCCCATCTACCATTCTCAAATCTCGACCACACACTCGCTCATTCACCTCTCTTACAACTCCATCAATATACAAACTGAACAGCCATGGTGACATCACACATCCCTGTCTCAGTACTAACAGCATAATCTTTGACAGATTATTAGATTCTAGATAGTGTAAAGTGTAAACAATATAAATCAAAATTTTATCGCTGTTACATTAGACCTTCCAAAAATGAGTGACCACTCCTTTGTTTTGGTAGATTTGTAGAGTAGTATAATAGATATAGGATTAATTTGGAGTACCTTAGCTTTTTATTTTAGTTTGTTTTATCACAGACTTTTTACTAACTCAATTGCTTACTGTAATCCAAGTGGTTCTAATGGGCTTCTACTCAAATAAACTCAAATCTTGCATTATCAAAATTAGTGTTAATTTATGCTGTTATTAATATTATGACTTATGAATGTATTTCCATTACTTGTTTATATTTTTATTTGTTACAATAATCCATATAATTTTTAAAGACCTTGAAAATGCAAGAAATTATGTATGTATGCCCCCCAATGTATTGTCTTTTATATAAATACCTGCATCATGAAAAATGACTTGTTTTAAGATTACCCCATATGCATATATAGATATAGCTTCTTAAGTCATTTGAATACAATGATGCAATGAATATCAGTAATATCATTACCTTTCCATGAAGTTTCTTTACAGGGATAGGGCAATGGTTGATGAAGGTAATACACTGAGAAGTAAATGATTGCTAGATCATTATTGACAAGAGTATGAGTGTGAATCACTTATGATATTACCTTACACTTAATGAAAATACCATTCCATCTTGATATAGTTATTTATCCTCATCTCTATATCTTACCAGGTGCCCACTATACAGAAGTTTGTCTGACGATCAAGGACATATTTCCCTCCATCTGCTTGTGTCTTCATATTCTGTTTCTGTCAACCTTCTCAGGTTTTTTCCTCCTCTCCCAAGGCTCTCTATAATACACTATCTATCACAGTCTTGTCTTTTTCTTGGAGTTCTTCCATCTGGTACCCATTCCTTGTACCTTCTTGCGTGTCTATTCTCATACGTTTTTCTTGTATGCCCAGTTAAGCTCAGTGTTGCCCTATCAGTATCCTCAAGCTTAGGTCCGACAGCCAATTCTGTCTTTATCTGAGTTCTTCATTATATTCATTCTGATGACCCCTCCTGTCTTCTAAATACCCTTTGCCTCCCACCACTTGGTTAATACCCAACTCCTGCTCTATACGTGATTGATTTTAATATTATAATAAATATCGTCCCGTTACATTCTGAAGATGTAGTTCTATCCTTAGAAGTGGGTAATGTGTAACATATTTAAAATCATATTGTCTTTAGCTATTTTTATATTTATTGTACATTTTAGTAGATCCAGGAAGGCAAAATATGTTGCATTCCAGTTTTTCACTTGTCCATATTATTTCTATATCCTGTAATCATTTCAGATTTTTGTGTTGTACATGTATTCTATTATATCCACATGAGTCCCCTCCTCAGGTGCTTTCAATTCTTGTATACATTTATATATGAAAATATTAAACCTTAAAGGTGATAAAACTTCTCCCTATTTTATCATGTTCCCACCTCAAATAATTTACTTGCTATCTCGACTTCTCTCTGCTTTTATTTTATACTTCACTTGTACATGCTCTCCACACCACATATTGTGCTGTAAAATTATTCTTAGTGTGGACTCTCAAAACTCTCCACAGATCCTCTATATGTTTTCTATTGAGTTCTTTTTCTAGGTTGATAAAAGCAGCCTAATTATATTGAGCCCAGTCCCAACTCATCTCTAATATTTTCATAGCAATTAGGGAATCTGCTGCTCTTCAACTCGGCCGAAACCCTTTGTGAAAATTTCCCAGCCTGTTCTCACTTACACTTTCACGGATCTTATATACATGTACATGGGGTAGTAATGGCATGTTGTGATAATTTCTGCAGTCTATCTCCCTTTTTCACATAGATAGGATCCATTACTGATCGTTGCCACTCCTCTTATAATTCTCTCTTCTCGCAATGTAGTGTTAGTCTAATTAACCATCTCTGAATTGCAAATTCTTCTGTCTTAAGAAACCAAATTGGTAAACTATCATCCTCCCACTGTTTTGTATTCCTCATTCTCTGAATAGGTAAAATATTTTCTTTCTGATAAAGTATTCATGAAAATCATAGCCCGTGAACTTGAAAAATAAATCTCTTTCCACCCTCTAATAGATATTTGAGGTGTGAGTTAAGCTGTATAGAAATTCTTTGACTTTCAACATATTGGCATAATAAGACTTAACATTGTATTCTGATTGTTCATTTCAAAGTGATTTACTGTTAAGTCGATATTCTATAAAAATGGCGTATTGTGCTTATTTTATTCGCATTTATTTCTTTTGTAATTTTTTTTTCCTTTTCTTAAGTCATTGTCATTGCAAAAAAATATACCATTTTTTAACCTTCGCAATTGGTTTTGTTGCCTTTTTTTATATATATAACTTCAGTTGCTTTTTAAGTAGCCGTATTTTGTGTAGAATTCTTTTCGCTATTATTATTTTTATTATTATTATGATTATATTCTTCAGAGGAGGACAAGAATACCTATTTTGTGTTCCCCTATTTAACTTAAAAGTCGACCAAAGGGGTTGAACAAGTGGAGTAGAAGCCCTTCCTTTGTAATTTCCTCCTACAGTCAAGTTTTATGCTTTGACTCCGCCACTTCCCTTATAAGGGGGATTATGGCTTTATTATTATCATTATTATTATTATTATGATTGGGTATAGTGAGAATTAATATGCTGTAGTTTCAAATTTTTGCCTTAATTAGTAATCACTTAGCAGGAGAGCAAATAATAGATAACATGAGGATGGGTAAATTTTGATTAAAGAAAGCCATTTCAGTTTTCCTGTAAGATCTTATGATGCTTTGACGCCTTTTAGGTGGCATAACATCATGTAGAGATATATTATTTTTAATTTCTGGGGTTGTGGAGAGAGCACCTTTCCTTATGTCCTGTATTTAGTAGGAAGTGACATGAATCTGGTAAATGAGCAGTGGACTTGCAGTTCTTCATTCCCAAAACCTGATTTCTTGCCTGAAAACAGCTGATAGCATCGTCAAGGATGGACAGTTACATACATGATAATAAAAGAAAGAAAACAAGTAATAAGCATTTTTTTTCCTTGAATCCAGGATGTGATTACCTAATTGTGTTTACGGGAAAGAGCCCAAAGCTCGTATCTTCCCGTCTCCTGATCGGTTCCATTTTAGACTTAGTGATACTTATCGTACCTGTGCATGCGTATGCATGGAAGTGTTGTTTTTATCCACTAACCAAAAATGGTCTGTGTGGTGATATATTTTTTCCTCTTTTGCCATTAACTTTTTCTCCAATCATGACATTTGTGTTCTAAAATGTGATGATTTTTTGCCGTTCCAGTCCCTATAAAAACTTGTTTGGTGAGTTTTACGATCTGAAAGGGCTGAGTGACCTGAAGGAACAACCACTCCTAATACAACATTTTTATGCTACTATACGTTTTCCCATAGTTGCTGTTCTTTGTATACAATATCTGTTATGAAATATGATAATTTCATAAAATATTTACTGTGGGCAACAACCTCACACTATTTGGTATTTTTTATGCCCTTTCTCTTTTTCCTTAAGTTGATTTATATTGTTGGTCTCGTTCTGTAAATATATTCATATTATTGTATTTCGGTTTTTTTTCTACAGACATAAATTGTTTCATACTTTGATGTCAGCATATGCACATCCTTATATTTCACAATTGTATGTATTTGGGAATTTATTGACTTCATATTATAAACCAGCTGTGGCTGTCAGGTCTCACGGTAGAATATCCTTGCCCGTCTACCTTGTGGATGACCAAAGCAGGTAGTAGGGAGAAAACTGTGGCAACCCTCTATCCCCAGGGAGCTAAGAGGAGTAGTTGAGATATGTGTGAATCGTGGTGTATGCATGTCTCTTAGCTTGGCCACCCCTCTTACAAGGGGAATGAGGCCATTATATATATATATATATATATATATATATATATATATATATATATATATATATATATATATATATATATATATATATATATATAGATATATATAGTATATATATATAGATATATATATATATATATATATATATATATATATATATATATATATATATATATATATATATATATATATATATATATATATATATATATATATATATTCCTTTTGTATGTTTTTACTTATAGAATAGAATATTGAAAGTGAGTCATAATAAAGTTTCATTATGATTTCGTCAGAATTACTTTTCAGATATAATTTTTTACAGTACTAATGACCACTGAATTTGAAGGTATTTGATGCACTTATTAACCCTGTATTTAGTCGCTGACTACACTCCACTGACTACTTTTTTCCAAAAGGCCATCTTTTTATATCTATGTAGTTTCTTTTCAGCTTCAAGTTAACTGCTACTTTCATTTTTACAACAATTTTGAATATCCAAGTTCCTCAGTAGTTCAGTGATATAGTACTATATTTGTATATTTTCACTCCAAATGTTACAGCATGTATATGGTAGACAGCAGCTATATTTTATGGGGAAAAGGTGAAATTTCTCTTACTTATATTGAGAATATGGAAAGGGTAGTACTGTACTTGCTTTTTTCATCTCCTAGACTTTGTCAACGTAGGGAGTAATAATGAGTACAGTACACCATTAGAAATTGGAGATCAATAATCAAATTAGATGTTCTTTTGAGTTCATTAGACAAGAATATGCCTATACCAGAGATCTACTTATAAAACAGCTTAAAAGCTGCTGCATATAAGGCGATCAATTATTTATATATATATATATATATATATATATATATATATATATATATATATATATATATATATATATATATATATATATAGAGAGAGAGAGAGAGAGAGAGAGAGAGAGAGAGAGAGAGAGAGAGAGAGAGAGAGAGAAAAAAAAATTAAATTACTATTAAAATTAACTTCTAGGAGAGGGTTTTATTTTTAATGAAAATATATATAATCTGAATTTTTTGTATATACTGTTGTATTAATGTTTTGCATTTTAGTTTCTTTTACAGGGTATATACTTCTAGTATTACACCATGCAATGTATTTCTAGATAATTTGGCCTTTTAATACTAATGACTTTTTTCTATATCTTCAGATTGAGAAAATTGACATCCATAATGCCAAGTCCGGCAAATTCGTCACCAGCTTGTATGGGGTGAGTATGGACACTTACAAAATGGTCTTCTGGGATAGAATAGTAGAGTAAAACACTTTTATGCTCTCTTGGAAACAATCGATTTAAGAGTGATATAAACTGGGAACCAGCTATGAATTCATATAGTTTTGTGTGCTTTTTCTAACAGCTGTTTGATTATTGAAAAGTGATGGAATATCATGAATCCTTGCTATTAGAGTTCGTTTGTTGCAGTTTTGGCTGCCTTGATACCATTTGCGAGACTGTGTGGCTCTAATAATAGTATGGAATTGGTGAAACTTTCTAGTAAAACCCCCCAATTTTTTTTTTCTGCAAAAATTGTTATAAAGCTGATTGATAGGTTATAATGAATCCCTGCTGCCTCGATTATATTGTTGAAATTCAAACCCCTTTACTAGCTTCTAAGGGATTGTAGAGCTAGTTAATGGTACACTATTTTAGTGAAATATATTTAAATAACAGTGTGCTGTTGAATTAATTTTCATACTTGTCATTTAGTTTCTCAAATTAGACTGATTATTTCTTAAATAATGCTGTTATCTTTTCCCATATCTTGCATATCAAAGTATTGTACTTTAGGTAATGATTTTCATCTATCTCTTATGATAACATCATCCACTTACAAACTTTAAAGGGCAATAAAACATCAAGAATACATAGCAATACATCTTTGTTTAGGGTTGCTTACTGTTTCACAACTATTTTGATTTAGTCAACATAATAATTACCATTTTATTCCCTCCTCTACAGACTCTTATTAGGGTAATCTCTTTGAAACTAAAAATGAGATAAATGATATTTTTCAAGCATTTGTGCGGTTTCCCTTGCTCACTTGAATTTTATTTCTGCCACAAGTGTCAAATAGTATACTGCACATTTACCTTTTACATATTCATCATACTTTCACTTTTATGCATACCCTCACTCATAGGTAGATATGCATTCATTGAAGATTCTTAAAGAAAAATTATTTTATAAATTCCAGGTTTTGCTCTTTAGTATCCCATAGTAATTAGCTAGGTATTAGTAGCTACCATGCAATGCACTACTGATTTGGGATTTTAATACTGTACAGTATATTGTTTAAATATATAAAATCTGTACTGGATCTATTTCTTTGTGTACATCGGTAGTGTGGGAGAAAGACGAACAAGGATAAGAGAGCTAACAATACCTTCCTCCCTAAAAATTTTTCCCTTAATGCAAGCAGCTGATAGGAGCAAGGATCTGCAAGGCATTGTGAAACTTGCTTGCCTCCCTCTTTTGTTCATTTGTGGCCACCCTGTTTGTTGCAGTGGTATATGTGTCTTGTTGAAAAATAATTAATAAATATTGATAAAAGGGCACTTTCAGGAAAGAAAAGTGAATATTTCAACGTCTCCATTCATCCTGTCATGAGTCTGTTAGGTTAGCTGTCAATTTTCACACATTATTCACTCCTCTTATATTCTTGCAGCTGAAAAGCGGCAGTACTATTCTTGATGTCAAGAAAGCGGTACATTTACAGAAGGGCTCTCTGTATCCTGAGAGACAAGAAGTGAGATTGGAGCAAAAAGGCAAAGGTGAGCATAACAGACATTGTATCATCCAGTTTTGTCTCTATACATAACTTTTAAATGTTCTGGAGAGGTGCTATCTAGAGAACATTTTGCTGTAAGTTTTAATCTATTATAACACCTGTAGGGCATTCATATGTTGGGGGTACTTTTTTGTGACACTTATCTTTGGTGATACCGGACGTCTTTAAAACAAAATAATTGCCTCTTTCCAGGTGTAAAAGAGACTGACACATTGGAAAAGTTAGGTTTGAAGTCAGATGATAAACTTTACATTAAAGATTTAGGGCCTCAGATTGGATGGACAACTGTGTTTATGTGTGAATATGCCGGCCCACTGGCAATTTACCTGTGGCTATATCAGAGACCTTGGCTCTTCTATGGTGACAAGGGAGCATCGACACCTGTCTCTTTATGTACACAGTAAGTTTGGAAATGTTTTGTTACCTGCTGAATTAAATGTGACCAAATATATTTCCTGTCTCTTTAATACTTAACAATTTACAGATATGATGTCTTAGCAGTATGTAGCAATAAGTTAATATTATGTTCTTATATAATTACCTAACAAATTACATCCATTATTACTGAGCTTGGACGTTAATAACTATCACATTGTGGCCTTACATATTTGAGAATTAAGCATTGATCCTCTCATTCTAATTTTCTCTCTATATATATACGAAAGCCATGTATCTTGATGGTAAACATATCTAAAAAATTTATAATTGGGAAAAGTATCTCTTCAGATTAATATGATCTGGTGTTATTGCCTGATTATTGTACTTGTCTTCTTGTTATGGGTTGTATTAATAATCTTTTGCTCATATTGCAGCATAGCAGCTGGTTGCTGGACTCTCCACTATGCCAAGAGACTTTTTGAAACCAAGTTTATCCATCGTTTCTCTCATAGCACAATGCCCATATTTAACCTCTTTAAGAATTGCAGCTATTACTGGGGATTTGCTGCATATGTTGCTTATCATGTTAATCATCCTTTGTTCACGCCTCCCAGTGATGCTCAGGTGTATGCGTCTTTAGCCGTCTTTGCCGTAAGTTAGAAATAATTTTGTGTAATGCAGTTAAGGTGAAATTTTCTTAAGTGAATAGTAATACTTAATCATTTGTTTGTTTAAGTCTTGATTTTTGAGAAATTATTTGAGTAAAATGTTAACTTTGGAAGTTAGGTAGAATAAATGAGGTACAGCTATTTCGAAAACTTAAAAATCTATTCCTAATTTTCAAGTGCTTTTGTGTCTGATTCAGACTTATAAAATACAGTACTATATTTAAAAATCATGAAATCTTCAAGTTTATTTTGCTTTTATTGGCGCTTAAAGAGTTTTGTGTGTTATTTATTAAGTATGTAGTACTATATAAATGATATTTCACTACTGGTTTTCTCTTCACTTATATGTCGAAGTTTTTATTTTGTGGGGAGCTATTTAGTAGTGTGTATCCACAAAAATATCTTTCTGGAGAGCAGAATATATCAAAGTAACTTTGTATCTGAATTAAAAATGTATTTAATATTAAACTCATACAATAAGTAATTGAATACAAAATCATTGTATAAGCTGCAGGGTGTTAAGATATATTTTACTATCTTTAGTTAATTCTTTCCTCTATTATGGCTCACCTTTAAAGTGTTCTATTTAGTGTTATCATTTGCATCTTATTTACCGTCTTTGTAATGTAATCATTTCCATCCTATGCAGATTTGTGAGATGGGTAACTTTAGCGTGCATGTTGCACTGCGTAACTTGAGACCTGCAGGGTCCAAGGAGCGCAAAATTCCCTACCCTGACAGCAATCCCCTGACTTTACTCTTCAATTCCGTCTCTTGTCCCAATTACACTTATGAATTTGGAGCTTGGATGGCCTTTACTGTCATGACACAGTGTTTGCCAGGTTAGTATTTTTTGTTCTGCTGTATACAGTGTAATTAAATTTGAGGTGCCGAGCATCAGGACAGGCTTTTATGTGGCTGAATCTATGGTGCAATATGATCCTTTCAAGACTTACCATTTTAAGTATTTTACTTTTTATGACTGTCAAGTTGGCAGGTGACAAGAAGAAGCACCACTAAAAGGCTTTCTGTTTGACTTTTTTCTCTCTCGGCATGAAATGTGGCAGTGCTGAACTCTTCTCGTATGGTTTGGCATACCAGTCTTAAGTTTCTGAGCCCATCTGGCCACAAGCTCTTTTTTATTGACAATGTTGCTTACTGATTCTTCTTGACATCATACCCTCATAACATTCCTCCATTTTTTCTTCCTCACAGCTGGAATGTTTGCTCTGTGTGGCTTCTACCAAATGGCCGTTTGGGCGTTTGGAAAGCACCGAAACTATAAGAAAGAGTTTGCCAACTATCCCAAAAGGAAAGCAATTTTACCTTTCCTCCTATAATAAGTAAATGGTGGTTATTTTAATGTACATTTTAATAAGATTACTATTATTTTTACTTATTTTGATACTTTGTAATTGGTAGCTATACAAAATATTGCTGATATTTTTTCGGCTATCATGATGTACATTTTATTGCTTTTTCAATACATTCTTCATCTTTTATTTTTATTGTAATGTTTAATCGTTGGCTTTCCAGTATTAAAGAGATTAAATTGTAGTATATTTGTTGTAAATATATGAAATTTGTTGAATTACTCTAATGGATTTTGATTCTTTCTGCATATTTACAGTTTTATTGGAACACAACACCTATCCTGCAATAATTGTAAATGATCATTTCTGTAACCAAAGAAATAAGTTTTGTGGATTGTTAAGTATCTAAATTTTTTTATCTTTGAGTTTTTTTTTTAGAAATTTATATTTCAATCACAATGGAACTTTAGAAACTGCTAAAAAAAAAACAATCATTTCATGGAAGAATTGAGCTTGATGTATTTAAAAGTATTTATTGAGCTTGAAGTATATGAAAAGTACTGTAATTGTGGTTTTCTTAAAAAAGAGGCCATTTCATGCTGAAACTAGGTGAGGCGAGAATAGTACCTAGAAAATTTATTTTGAATTACTTTCAAGTATTTAAACTACTTCAAATGTGCTGCTATTAATAAATTGAGAGAAAAATTTAATATGCACCATATTAATGTGTTGAGTTGTTTATATACCCGGCATGTGCTATGACATATTACATATATCAAGGTACTTTTGACTGGAAACGTAGAATATATATTAAAATGCAGTTGTAATATCAGGAAACTGCACTTGGGGGGAACTGAAAATAAGAACTTCATGCACAGTATATGTATACCCTGGGATAAGGAAAGTCCGGGCAGATTTTTTGTATTATTTTATTAAGAAGGGACAAAGGGCCTGTCCACATGAGCGGGCATGTCCGCCAGGCAGCGCGGTTGGCGGGCAAATTCTGCTAGGCATACCTATGAATGTTGTTCACACGGCAGAGGTGATGAATGGGCAGTCATGGCCGACGGCGGCAGTACCTTGTCGAGTGTTGTAATATAGACATGGTGACCAATCCTGCTCAGGAGAAACTTTTGAGTAGCATAATATTTGCTGTATGTATAAAGAAAAAGAAAAAAAAATATGGTGCAAAGATTGGCTAAATTTAAGAGATGTTAACTTACATTTGCTAGTGTCGTACCTCCAATACTTAGCTCCGACCACTGGGCAACCAGCTGGTGATTTCGCTTACCACAGGCATGGGCTTTTCGCTGGTTTGTCCATTATAACAGCCCGATGACAGGCATGCCCGGCGATGAGGCCCGCTTGTCTGGACAGGCCTTAAGAGGAAAAGGTGGGCAGGCACAAAGCAGTATCCTCGTCCCTAAATTTATTTCCTTTATAGTTGTGGTCGCCATGATAGTTTAAGTAGGAAAAGAGCATCATGAGTGAAAGTCAAAAAGCAGTTTATTTTTTTTTATATCCAATCATGCGTGTTCCATTGAAGCTAGTAAGATAGGCGTAACTGTAGCAAAAGAATAGCAGCTTTGCTCTGCATTGCTTTTTTTCTTTGGTTATTTTCTCCAAGAAAACAGTCAGGGGAAAAGGTTTACCAAACCATCTTCCTCATCATTTTTAATCCCATACTGTAACATGGGGAGAATGCAGGAGCTGAAGCGTTTCTTTTTGCTACCCAGATGAATATTTTAGTTTCCTCTCATAAACACAAGTCATACAAGGGTGCATGTCTTTTCAGTACTCAAGAATTATGTATATATTGACAACATCTCAATTTTAATTTAAGAGTACAGTAACTCCAAATGTATTTTTTAATAGCATTATGTAGTAGCACTTAATTTCTCAATATATGTCTTGAAATAGTTTTCCATTTTACAATTATGTTTGTAATGTACATCAAACTATCTGGAACAAATTTCTTTTAATTAAAATATAAATGCACTGAGCGGATTTTTATCTGACCATTAGTGTGTATTATAAGTAAATAGATGTCTGCTCTATATTGGAATGGGACGATGAGAAAGATAATTGAAGTAGGTTATTAATGATAGGAGACTTATGGATATTGGCAAATTGATGTCTTTATGTAGTAATGGCTTATTGTATATGAATTGAGACCTGTTAAAATAGCTAAAGTTGGTGTCAGTTCTGTAAGAGGTGTTTGTTTTTAGGCCTCCTTTAAAGCAGGATAGGGGAGGCACAAGTTGCCTTGTAACAGAAAGGTACTTAGCCCTTCATATTCAAGTACAATTACCATAACCTTTGAGTAAAGGTGTTAGCATTACAAAGTGCACTCTAAAACAGATGATATGCTAACATTAATGAACACATAAACAAGGAGGCCTTACGAAATGTCAGTATTAAAATGCAATTGTAAATCAATAAATGCAAAGAACTAAGTTTTACCTTTGTTAATGTAGAGAGTGCAAGTATCAGTGAATTAAATTGCCTTTTCTGAAATGGTATGAATTGAGGGTTCTGAGGATACCTTTCGAACAAAAACGACACCAACCGTAAAGAAGCAAGAAAGTATAAGGAATGTGTAAAAAGTATGACAATAGACGAGGATGGGAAGCATGTGCAAAGCAAAATATTTGTTGACAGAGAAGAAAACTAAAGCATAGAATCAAAAATTCTTTAAAGCTACTGAAATGATGCTGCCCTTTAGACAGCCATACAAATCGAGCAAAGGTGGAGATGCAAACTCCCAAGTTAAAGTAAGGTAACATATATTTTACTAAAAAATGTCAGATGAATGTAAATACTGTACTATTAAAAGGAAAGTTAGACAAAGCTTGTTTGGACATTGGACGTTTGCAGTACTGTATTTGTTTATAGTGGCTTAAAATGTGGTAGTTTGCAGTGTGTATGTGAATTCTCAGTGAAGCACAATATTTTCCATGAGTTCTAATTGTTTTTGCCAAAGTAATTAAAGCTGGTTGAACACCTAGGAAAAATTGTCGGGATATGTTTACCGTATTTCAAATACTGTATCGCCAAAATACTAGCTGAAAATAGCCACTTTTATAACTCTGCGGAGTAAACACATATACATGTATTCCATTATACAATTGTAAGTTCGACTGCTTAAAAAAAAAACTACATAATGACAGTGATTACCTAATTGTGCTTACGAGAAAAAGTCCCAAGCTAGTAACTTCCCGTCTCCTGATCGGTTCCATTTTGTACTTAGTGATACTTATACTTGCCCTTATAACTATGGATTGAGATAGCATTAACTACCTCCTTGCTTAGTGAACTCCAATTATCAACTACTCTTACACTAAAAAAGTACTTCCTTACATCCTGCAAAGAAGTTTTCTTACGAAGCTTCAACTTATGACCTCTAGCTCAAGTGCCGGCCACATCAATATATCGTTCCCTATCCATTCTGTCATATCCATAAAGGAATATAAAAGGTCATCATATCCCCCCTCAATCTTCTAGCTTCGAGTGATGGTAAGTCTAATTCCCTCAGCCTCTCATCATAACTGAGATTGCCTATTTCTGGCACCAGTTTCGTGACATGTCTTTGAAATTTTTCCACCTTTTTCAAGTGCGGATTCCAAAAGGGGGCTACATATTCAAGCTTTGGCCTCACATAGATTACATAATTATTTCTGAACATTTCCTTGTCCATGTGCCTGAAGGCTACCCTTACATTTGATAAGAAATTATATGCTACCCTTACTATGCCATTTATATGCATTTCTGGGGACAAATCGGCCAGTATGTTTGCTCCTAGCTCTCACTCATTCTCTGTCTTTTGAAGTTCTACTGCCATCGAGCAGTCAAGCTTAGGCCTTCTTGCACTTGTGCCCATTCTCATTACCTTACATTTTAAAGTATTGAATTTCATTAGCCACTTTTCTGACCACTCAAGCAGACTATTTAGATCCTAATGAAGTTCTCTACCATTGTTCTCGTTTCTTACTTTCTTCACAATCTTTCATCATCTGCAAACATATTCATGAATGAATTAACAGACTGGTAGGTCATTTACGTACACAAGGAACAAAAGTGAATCACCGTGCATGCACAAGGCATAACAGCATATTTTTTTTTTTCGAATCCGTGGCAGAATATGATTATTTAGCATCTTATCTTTTATATAGACTGATTTAATATTGAAAACTCCATAATACTATATGCGAATGTATATTTTTCTTGTCACTATTTGTCCTCATTCTGGGCTGGACACAGTTGGATTGAAATTTGGGAATTAAGGCTGGATGCCCATCCTATGCCCCCGCTGTTAGTTTGAAGGTGGGCTTGTCACCTCCTGAGTCCAGCATTCTACAGTTTGTGCTAAGGCAGGCTAAGTGCATTTACTGAAGCAACATTTTTTGGGTGTCTTCAAGCAAGATTATTTAATACAGTACAGTATATGATTTTGTATTAAATTCAGACATTGCTTACTTTTTACGCTGAAAAGGTAATGCTCAATATATTTAGAAAATGAACATTTCAATATGTAAAATATATAATTATTGACAAGAATATTTCATATTTTAAGGAAAGTTAAATGCGGATCTTATTTTTGTGCCACAGACTGAATATATTTTTTTCGGCGTTTTCAATACTGCTGTTAAAAGTTGTAATTACCTAATCTGTGCTTACGGGAAGACCCCCAAGCTCATAACTCTCCGTCTCCTGGTCGGCTCCATTTCGATCAGTGTGAGTGCCTTTTCAGTCTTTGCAATATCTTTCTTTTTAATCTCTTTAGCAATTTTATAAAAGGCGGTTGATGACATAAATTTGCTTTCAAATACCTCTTCCATACATTCAGTGGTTCTGTAGCCTTGTTTGCTAGGGCAAATTATACTAATTTCACGTTCAAATCAAATATTCCTCCTGGTTCAATTTTGCACGATGTATAATGTATATCTTTCTCACCGCATATTTGACACTCAGAAAGAATTCTGTGCACAGCACCATACCTGATGGACACATGGGGACTTTGTAAAGAATCATTTTTGCACTTCGGTCACACAGTCAGATATCTCTGAAATAGTTCTCTTTTGCTTACAATCATATACAATTCCTGCAGTCGTTTCTCTGGTACAGGTTGTTGTTCTTTAAGCTCCCTATTCAGCAAAGCAGGAGACGTGTCTTCGTTCGGGTGCGGCTTGTCTGTTGTGTCCGCAGCAGTAACAGACCGCTCTCCTTCTCTTGACTCCTGAAATTCTGATGGTCCTGGTTGAGGCTCACATGGTGGTGGTGGAGGAGGAACAGTTTCACAAGTAGCAGCCTGCTCCTGTTCACATCTCAAGGTCACTGCCGCTTCATCTCTTAGTCTCTTCATTTTCTCATGACGAACTGCAATAGCAGCTTTTGCTTGCACAGCTCTTTTTTTATTTTCGTGGCATGGTGGTATTACCAGAGGCCACAAAATAACTGCGAATATTGTATGTACGTGTCCTTTCTTAATCTTTTGTTCTCTCTGACTGACGTGATGTGACGTGAGACAGAGTTGCCAGATAAACACATCAGCTGATGGCCAAAATTTAAAGAATATATGGCCAGAAATGGCCATGTTGGAATAGTGTTAGGCCAATAATATGGCAAAAGATATGACTGAATAGTGTTCATTAACATATTTTTCATCCATTTTATTTTTTATTTTTATATATTCATAAACTTGTATTTGTTTGACTTCCCTTACCCTTCCTTCCTGGTGGTCCTCTAGGGGTTAAAAGTGTGCATGCAGTGCCATCACCTCTATCTTCTTCACCCCTATCCTATTTCAACTTTCCTCTTCCTCTCAACATGGCATTTATTTTTCTTTTATCGACACTAATAACCCTGAACAGAGCACCTATGTTCACTCATATCTTTACAGATCCAAACAACCCCACCTGCGGGCCAGAAGAAAAGGACCGGCCACCCACATGGATGGATATCGACACACACATGCATTAATATGCCAACAATTAAGTGTGCATAAATATGCTTATATATTCGATTACATATAACCAAAAAAACTCTTAATTAAACTTAAAATACTTAGTGAAACACAGCTGTTAAATTGATAGCACTTCACCGAGATACTGAATATCTTGTTCTTTATCTGCAGTAGAGTCGTAAAGAATATTGCTCTTGAGCATTTGTAGCATTTCGGGAGTACATTTGAAGTTTTGGCAGCACATACTGTTTACAGAATGAACGAATTCTTACAACTGAGTCAAGCAGTTTAATTTGCATCCTGTTTCTGGGTTTAGTTTTAAGAGATGTTACATAAGAAAAAAATCGTTCAACAACTTCACCTTTTGCGCTACTTGCTGGCACGATAAGGCATGTTAGAGCATAATTCGACAGTTCTTTAAAATGATTGTGTTTGGATACTGCTTGCCAAACTCTAAAACTCCCTTAGGGATTCTATCTTTGAAGTTTTCTTCTTCATTCCACGCAACAAGGCTAATTTTTCTGTATTGGTCTTTGACTACATCAACATCGTCTATTAGGTGGAAAAATGGAAGATCAAAAAATTTTACCTTTTCTGTTTGGCTTAGAATAACAGTATGATATAAAAGTGAAATACCTTTAAATATATCAGCTGACTCAGGGAGCTGCTTGTTCACTTTGATTCAAGCATGGCTTGACACCTAAATTTCATAGACTTTATTTTTTATTTTCATATTCCATATTAGGAGAAATACTAAAGATGATCAAGTATGTCCTAACTTCTTGATAAAATTTAATTCCATAGCTTACATTTTCTACTATTTTGCTTGTTCCATCTTTGTTGTACAGCCTTTGATAATGACTATCTCTTTGTATGAGCAGTTCTTTGGCAAGATCGTTTACTGGAACAAAACATTAAGTCTTTTGAACTTTAATATTGGGAGTAGCAAATACAAAGTAAAAATAATTCATCCTACCTAGTAACATCCCTTTTATCAACCCTGCCTTACACCTTGTATCCTGACCTCCAGATTGTTCACAGCAGGTAAAGCAGGCATTCAATTCTTCCCAATTTATTCAAGACTTTACCTCTCACTAACCACTTTGTTTTGGACAATTTCATACATGGAAGGGGTGCATCTCGTTCCTGGTCATCTTCAACTGCTGAATTCATCACTTTAAATAGTCTTACAATCTTCTCTTCTCATATTGCTATTTGAAAACCACGAAGGAGTTTCAGTCAAAATGAATCCAACATTGGATGGCAACTTTGAAAATTCATGCTGTATACAAAGTACCAGAGTGGCAAATGCACTTCATTTGAATACAGTTTGGATTTTAATTTCTCATCCTAGTCCACAGGGAATTGCTACTTCCAACCATAGCAGCAGCACCATCACTTGCAAACCTAATAATTTCTTAAATTTTATTATATGAAGCCAACACTTCTGAAATGTTATTAAATATAACCTCTGCTGTTGTCTCTACAACAGGTATAAAACCCAAGAATGCAGAGTGAATTTTATTGCAAAAAAAAAAAAAAAAAAAAAAAAAAAAAAAAAAAAAAAAAAAAAAAAAAAAAAACAACTGCACAAATGCTTTTGTATTGCAATATCTGTAGATCCATCTACTAGTAATACATACTTTTTACCTTCTAAAGCATGCTTCAGTTGCTCTTTCAATGAAGCTGCAATTACATTTTCTATAATTGCAATATATTTGGTTCTGTGCAGTTTAATGCCACCAAGAACACTATTTTTGCCATGTTTCTTAATTACTTCACCTATATGATCTACAACACGAACTGAGGAATGACATGCTATTGCAAAGCTAATTTGTATTTCTGCTTGTTTATCCTAGTCATCATGGACGATTTGAGAACTTTAGTATCTTGAGTTGTTTGTGATGTACTGGGAGATTTATTTTGGTGTTTCTTTGATTTTTCATGAACAGATATGTTATAAAGTTTCCGCAGCATGTTAGTTTTGCAATACATGCAGTATGCATTTTGCCCATGGTGAACATTCCAAGCAAATTTTTTTTCATATATAATTCAAATATTATGGACATACATAATTTCAGTAGGGATCGCAATAGCGCTTGTAGCTAAAGCATTCGACTCAGGAAGTGACAAACTCAAGTTTGTACCCACCAGCAGGGCGCTAGAACGGGCATCGAACCATAATTCCCCAGCTCCAACCTGTCTGTGTCCACCCTCACTCAACTGGGAATTAACATTGACATAAAACGGTGTGCATACATTCCAACTTTAGTAACTGTCCATTTCGATTGAATTTCTATTTGTAAAAGTCTGATAAGCTAAATACTACTTGCTGGCAATAATGCATAGGAATGATGTATAAGTGAGAGTTGATAAAAAGTTGAAATATGTTGTTCAGAATAAAAAGTGACGTATTACATAAATTATGCAATACAACAGGTACTATGGAAAGTTAAGTAAGAAATCTTGATGTTATTAATAACTTCTTTGACAATATTATGTAAGCATATAAATATATAATTACTACAAAGTGAAATATCAAACTGGAATGTTATCATGCATATATACACAGTATTTTAGTTATGGAAGAAAGATATTATACTATGAAAAAAATTTGGAGACTTCTTATTCAAGGAAGCAGAGACAAAGAACGGCAATAACAATACAGGTTTAATATGTATCTTTTGAAAATAATACTGCACATTACAATACTGCATACAGAAAAATGAGCCACATGACTCCCAAAATATATCCTTATTTCAGTAGGCTAGGACTGGCTGACTCGCATTGAATCTGAAAAAAAAATTAAGCATACACAATTTAAAAAAGCAAGCCTCTTACCAAGAGACATGTCTGCCAAAAACTAATATACAGAAATTGGGATTCATTTCAATTATGAAGCACTTGATACACATTCTTTAAACCATAAATATCTTGGAGTAATATATTAAAGAGAAGTGTTACATTTTAGTACTAAGATATTGGCCTAACTTTTATATACCCAATTCTCACATGAAAAAAATTTTATTTTTCAGAATAACTACCCAATTTACACCACTGTGTAAGAATTCCTGCAAGCAGGGATCATTACCATTTATATCTGCCATATAATGAAGGTATATAAATGACCTCTGCATACAGTGTCCACATAAAATGTACAAACTGCTTAAAATTTAAAAGCCTAAGACCATTCTCAAGAGTATGATACATTATGTCTCTTCATATTCTAGCCAGATTCAATACATAAGGCAAATTACAAATACTATCATATAACTGTTTGTATACGAAAGAGGTACATTTATTTAGTAAGGTAATAGCAATTTGGTACGTGTTTTCTTTTATCAACCATGCCAATTTTAAAGCAACTTCCTCTTAAAATGGGCTATATTGAGAGAAATTCTTGCATTTTCGTTGCTAACTATATATATGTAACAACATTCTCAAGTAATATGCAACAGTACACATTAGGACTACTGTATATATTTGTGAGCTGCACTGAGTTGTCACACTTTAGACATATAATGGCTATAATCCCCACTATAAGGAGGGGTAGCTGATATTAAGCATACAAGCATTACGTGAAAGACCAACTCATCCCAATCCCACATTTCTTAAATTTAGAAACTTTAAGAGGACAGAGCTCTCAAATGAAAAAAATTTAGCACAGAAGTCATGTGTTGAATATGTATGTGTTGTTAGGACAATAATATTTTCCCTTGAACAAATTTCAATTCCTACACCGTAACATACTCATACAACTATATAAATGGTGTATTTCATATAAAATAAAACAAAATCTCTTGATGACTCAGGGTAACGATTACATCTGCCAAAACAAGTCCTTCGCAGGAAGGGCAATCGTCCTAGCCCTTAGTAGAAAAGGGAGTTCGCGAAGTAAAAACCGAATCGATGCAATGTAATCTCTACATAATTGAACACTAGTTTTACATAGTACATCGAATCCCATTGTTCTGGAAACTATCACAGTTATAAGATTAGTTATACAGTATTATCATTGTAGAAGTGAACTATTTATAAAGTATACTGATGTACCCAATCACTGCTACTACATACTTATGACCATATTTTCAATAACAATTCTCCAAATCAATTACAATACATTAATTACTTGTCAGTAAGACAGAGAATGTTTTGCTATATTTGGAATTTTAAATCAATACTAAAATAGCAAGTATGGTTATAATTTGAAAGAAACCCCTACCAAATAATACATTGAAATTCAATATAGCACGTGTTGTCTGGTGTCAAGAATCTGAATTCGAAATAACCATGCTATTAATAAACAATACGGTAAGGAAAGATTAGTGCTCCAATCAAAATCTCACATCTGGGAAAGGTCTAGTGCCTTCTTCCATATAGAAGTAAAAACAAATTATATGCCGTTGCTCTTTTCTTCTTGAAATACATAGTTTAATAGCTTATAAAGCAAATTTGTTTAAAAGTGTCATTACACCCATTAACTAAAATAATGCGAAATTATTTTTTTGCAAATTTATTCAGAGCAATATTTACGATTGTAATATCCATTCATATATATGGATGGGGAAAGTAGCTAACATTTATCCCATTAAATATTATTCAAACCCTCTTTGAAGTAAAAAGATTAATTTCAAGTATCCCTTAATTTTTCTTTTTACTTAGCTTCTTGAGTACAGTCACAAACCACATATTGATAATACTGCATTAATGCATAATATACTTTGAAGTCGAGATGCCAAATTCTGCTGAAGACAGCAGGAGGGTGAAAGCTGTAACAACTGAACTAGAGTAGCAGGCCTTCAATATACCCAACCTAGTCTTTGTCTCTTCTGGCATTTGTTTACTGTTAAGAAAAAGTCAGGGAGGTGGGAAGTGCTAACTCCCATTCCCATACTAACTTTAGTCTCTTCCCACAATATGAATGAAATACAAGCGAGATCAAATAATCTCTAGCCACAAGAAATATTTGCTTTAGTCGCCTTTTATAACACACAGTATATAAGTATCTCGGAGCCAGCTATTGCTACAGGCTTTGGAGGATATGTTTTTTCCAACATATATCAAAACAAAATACACCAACAGCCTCTAGACGCCATCACACAGACTTCATCTACCAGGTTCTGCAATATGGTTGCATTAAAAGGAAGATGATTTGATAAAAAACTAAAATAAATATAGCTATTTTCTCTCTCATCAAAAACATTCATTTATGGTCATACTTATGCATACTATATATAATGAACACAAATATTTGATAAGATTTGTTCTTTCTCTCCTCATCCCAACACAGCTAGTTACATGACTACACTTAGTGAGTAATGTATATAGCCACGATTATGTTTCTCTTCATTCTTGAGCAAAGGACCAACAATTCTTTATTTAACAAATCACGATTTTGCAATCTAAACGTAAACAGCAAAACATTAGTTCCAACGATCAGTTTCCACTAATGGATCTTCTGATGATGAAGAATGATTTTTGATAGTGGAACTTGATCTATAAGAAACACATTAAGGATGTGTAACTAAGAATCTTCTCTTAGCTACTTTATAGAGAGTAAAAAATTCTCTAGTACTGTAGTTTCTATTCTGATAGATTCTTATGTGGAAAAAATATCTTTAAACTTAGAATTGGAATGTAACTAGAAAATATCTGAAGACTTGGTCTAGAAATATTAAGGAAGACTATAAAATGAGAATATAGCCATTAACATCCAGAAGGCACAGAAAGATGACACAGAACCTAGCAGTTCTATGAAGTGCATATCTCGATATCGTACGAGAGAAATTTAGCTTCAAGTCTTCCATCGTACTGCCTGGAAAAGAAGTAAACATAATGCATTATCATGCTCTATGGATTCTAAAAGTTTTATAAAAATGTCATATCTAGATAATTACAAAGGAACTAGAAATTTATATTACTACCACAGTTAAAATGAGAGAAACTGATACAACTATAATTATATAAACAATGGAAAGAAAGAAAGAAATTAAATTTATATTACCAAGCACGAATATGGTGACCTGTATAATTTATCTTACTAGATGAAGTATGTCATATTTTGTAATTAATATTGACAACTTTAACTTTTAGTATTAGATGAATGAAGACTAAAGCATGTAAAATCTATATAGGAGCCAACAATAAAGTTCTCTCTCTCTTGTAAACTGTGGTGCATGTAATAATTTGAATCCTATGATTGATAATATTGCATATTATCTTTCTCTCTCTCTTCCATTCCCAACAGGTATTGACTACTCACCTTCAAGGCATTTTCTGCTTTTACATACTCAGGCGAGCCAACTGGAATCTCCTTCAAATACTTCTCAAGGGCATCACGATCCTTTAGCGCAATATAAACCTTCAAAAATATTGTACTCTTTTATAAAACTGATTTCTATTATATGGCTCCTTATGCCCCACTGTAGCCAGCAAGGTGGCCACAACTGGAAAAAAAAAGAAGAGGAAACATGGCTCCCTAATCCCCTGAACACCCTCACCCATTCATCATCTTTTCTGTGGCAAGAGACACAAACTGGTTTAGAGAGTATCTATCTAATCGCAAACAGTCTACTTGTCTTAACAGCATTATCTCTACTCCAAATAATGTATCATTTGGTGTTCCACAGGGATCAGTCCTTCAGCATTATCTCTACTCCAAATAATGTATCATTTGGTGTTTCACAGGGATCAGTCCTTGGTCCTATCCTCTTCTCCATTTACGTAAATGACCTATCTAGTTTCATTTCCGACTGTCTAGTTGTACAATATATCTCCCAGAGCTAACCTTAAGAGCAGAAAATACTCTGTCAAAAATTAAAATCTATTTTCAAGAAATTGGGCTGTTACTTAACGAAAGTAAAACAAAATGCATGTTTATTGGTTCAAGGTACCATATACCTCAAATTCCATAACACACCACAACTAATTTTTGCAGTAAAAAATCTAGGAATTCACTTTGAATACGACATGTTGTTTGATTCCCATATGGATAAAGTATGCAAAAAGGTAACAGGGACACTAATGTACTTATCACGTATAAAAGACAAATGTGAGACTATCACTCAAATAACGATTGTCGAATCTCTATCCCTAAGTCACATTAATTATTGCACAACTGTATGGGGAGCTACTAATAAGACTCAGATAAATAGGATACCGAAGCTTATTAATTTTGCAGCTCGAGTTGCCCTGGGAGGAATAAGAAAATATGATCACATCACATCAGCTCTCAAAAACTTGGGTGGCTGAGGGCAGAAAATAAGGTCGCCTATGCTATTTACGTTTTTGTATACAAAATTTTGAACCATCATTATCCTAACTGACTATTTAATTTCAAAATAGTCAGGGATATAAGGGGAACCAACACAAGACAGAGTAGTGAGCTCTTTATTCAGAGAACAAACACAGATGCAGGTTCAAAGATGATCACTATTACAGGGCCAACACTCTGGAACAATATTCCAGAACATCTTTAAAATTCATCCTCCTTCACAGCTTTCAAAGGCAAACTATGTAGTTTTATTTTTGGACAAATAGTTACTGCTGACACACTAAACAAACTTAATGATTAAATGCAATATCCCTAAACACGAACCATTCTATACATAAATTAGTATCGCCTTCTTTGATCTCTAAAATAAGAACTAATTATTATCATTGTAAGGAATACAAATATGGTGATGATGCTCATAATAACGATTCTGTATCAAATGTTATTATTACTACTTTGTTATTAATAGTATTCTTAACATTTATATTATGATTATTTGTTATTATAATTTTATACACATCTGTTAACTCAAGGTAATCTTCATTTTCTAGGAAAGCTATATTTCTGTTCACTGTTAGTGTATGTATTACCCTCTTACTTATTAGTTCAATTACAAGTCTACTTATAAGTGTACTCTTAGTTTTGTAATAGAATAGCCATTGTACAACTGGAAATAAATGTTTGCTTATTTGTTATGACACATGCAAAATGGCTGAAATATCCAGATATTTAATCTACAGTTCATGTCATGTAGATATGAAATGCAGATGGGCCCCAGTATAATAAAAAGTAATTTAACATAGTAACATCATTTGGCAGGTATAATAGTGTCTATTTCAACTCTCAATATTCCTTCAAAATTTAACACACAAAATATATGGTCTTAAGGGACAAACAGATCATCTTATTTGATTCCAAAGGGTAATACATGGTACTTACTTCAATAACAGCCTGGTGAGATTTGCAATTTACAGCCAACTTCAAACGTAAGTCCAAAGAATCTACAAGCGTTATGTATGCAGCCAGAACCTATATTAAAATAAATTAATATAACATTCTGGAAGATAACTATTTACCATATCACTTTCTACAAGTCTGCAAATTTTTTCAGTCGCCCAAATTATTTTTAAAAATTTGCACATATTTCCTGTATCCACTTCTTGATACCATGACACGAAAGTTTTTCTTCTGATATAAATTTTCTAACCCCTGAACAAGAAGATTTTTTTCAGTACCACAAATTTTTAAATATGAAGAGGGATGCCTGGGCTAGTTTGGACCCATTTTCTTTGAAAAAACTCGATTTCTGATATTCTTTGCAAAAGGAAGCACCTCCATATGGCAACACGCAAATGTTTCAGAGCGAAATATTAATTTTTAATATTTTTAATGAATATATCATAAAAATATCTCATAAATACGTCATATCATGCTTGCAATATTTATTTTTCGTTATTCATTTATTCTGTTACAAATTTATTACGAATACATTGTAAATATCAAAAATATACATCTCAAACATTATTAAGTAGGTACTTGACACTGAATTAGTACCTGATCTCTGGTTACTGGCTTCTGTGTGCCCTATATTCAAGAAGGGAGATAAGCTCAACCCACTCAAAAATAATCCAGTCTCATTAACATACGTATTATGCAAGATATGTGAAAATATAATTTGCAGAGTCCTGGTACAACATTTGGAGGAAAACAACCTTATACATGATAGTCAACAAGGATTTAGAACAGGGAGAAGCGCTCTTACTAATTTGCTGACATACTTGCAATACTTTTGGAAAATTTATGAAAGTGAAAGAAATGAATGGGGGCCAAGAATGCTTAAACCACATACTTAAAAGACTTGTAACACATATGCATAGTTATGTTTAGCAAATTCTTCCAAAACATAAATATGCAAAGAAATGATATCTTGTGTTTGCAGTAGCACAAGCTGTTGCCACTTTCCATATGGGATATGTTGAAAGTAATTTACATGAAAAACTTTGTATTCCTTATTCATATATTCTAAACAGTTTCCTTAGTCAAGAAGATCACACATGAATGCACCATCCATGAAATGAGGGTCAAGGTCAAACAATATACAGCATATCAGGCGGGCGCTTAATGAGCACAACCTAACTTCGTGGAATGGTAAACAAACTTTGGAAGCAATTATTTCAGAAGTAAGTTATTCATGTTTAAATCCATATTTCTCTCTTATTTTTTATCAGATTTTGTTGTGGTTTGTGTCATTTTGTTTGTCTATAAATGCTCTACAAATTCTATAAAAAATAATAATTGAATAAACAAAATTTTACTTGATTTTACTATTATTTTTTCGTCAAATTTTCCGCCGATGTTCAGTGAAAATTATATAAATTTTTGGTATTATTGCATTATAGGACCACCTCTGTTTTCCAGTTGAAATAAAGGTTTTCTGCTAGTTTTTTATGTGTTTTAAGCGAATCTGACCTTCATTTGCTCCGGAAATTAGTCCTTCACTCTGAAAAATTAACCTTTACTTAAAAATAACTGGGAAAAATTAACCGTTAGTTAAAAATCACTGGCTTTCTGGTATGTGAAGAGTTGCTGTAGCCGCCCGTTACTCAATTTCAAATCGTGCACTGAGTTAATGAAATAATGGGGTTAGGTTAATTTAGGTTAGGTTAGGTTAGTTCAAAACACATAAAAAACTACCAAAATTTTTTTATTTCAATTGGAAAATAGAGGTGGTCCTATAATGCAATTTTACCAAATTTTTTTATATTAACTTTTTGTCTTATAGAGATGATAAACAAACTATTCAGCTTCAAAATGAGACCAGTAGCAAGTCTTAATCTTAAAAACGATGTGAGATATATGACATTTTTTAATTTTTTTATTTTCCCTTTTTTTTTTTTTTATTACATATATCAACTTCAGCTCGTAGGTCATCAAATATTATGGTATTACAGACTTACTGTAAAATTTTTAGTTTAATAACTAGCTTTTTACTATCACCCCCTAAAAACTGACAATGACTTTTTGAGCCAAATTCTGCAGGTTTTTCAGTAATTGTAATTTTACATATCAAAGCACGAGTCTCTCCAGTAAGCCCCATTTTTTTAAAGCCAGAACTTGATAGCCCTAACAGCACTTTTTTTTTTTTTTTTGCTTTGAGCAGAATTCAGAAATATATCAAATAAACTAATCATTTACTCCAGAACGAGCAGCTTTCTACGAAAAAAAACTTCTAATGCCAGATCATACAGGTATTTGAACGGCCAAATTTAAAAAAAAAGGGCCTACAATTTTCTCATGTGATATATGCAATTTAAATTTGATAAAGAAATTGATCATATATCAAGACACATTTATGTGCACTTAAGAAATCCTAAATTTATATTCTAATATGAACAATAACCTGTACATATGACCAAGACTTACATTAGGAGGTGCATTAGCACCATGAAGCATATATACAACTTGGTCAACAGGTAGTGTAGCTTTGACGACTCTACCAACTCCACTCAATGCAGACTTGAGAGAACTTAAGGCTCCAATAAGACCCTGGAAATAAGAAAATAACTGCATTAAAACTGAAATGGAGAATGAATTCCATGTGTGCATTCCCTAAATGTTGTAGGTTTTTAAAAGACATAACCTTGGTGGTGTATAGGAAAAAATACCACCCTCATACTCCCTGGATGTAGTCAGAACAAAATTAAAAGGCTTGCATGAAATATTTTTTCTTGCAATAGAATTTTGCAGTTATGGCTATCCTGCTACCATCAGAAAGAGTCCAGGGGGTCCTCACTTATATTAGGGTTCTGTTCCTGAAACGTGATTTAACCCGAATGTCAGTGTAAGTTGGAACACACCTAAATAAGCACCTATGCTACTGCAGTAGTATAGTTTTTCCATTTTCCATGCATTTCACTCTCTAATTACACTTCTGTGATGGCTTTCGTCTCCTTCGAAGCACTGCCATCAGAAGAATCTATGTTATGCTTGGTAGACATAATACAGGCCAAATATTTTCAAAAAAGAAGCACGATAATTTTGGGAGACGCGTTATAACAACGAAACATCGTAACTCAAGGACATCGTAAACCATGGACTGCCTGTATATGAGAACACAATTCCAGTATATAGCTAACCCTTTAATAAAAATGAAAAATGAATCTACTGAAACAATTTATATTTCTGGTATCTACCAAAAATGTGGATAAGCTTTAAAATTTACTGTCACAGCAACATAAATATCGTTTATTCATTTCAAACTCACTTTGCTGCCCATCCATGCATCCAGATCGCTAGGTAGAGGCCAGTGATTAACTTGTGCTCTCCCTCGTAGGACTGTCCACAAAACTTGCCTCTCGGAGATAGCATGAGATTTTCTTAATGCTACAGGACTAGCTATGTGAGATTCAGAGACATCCCAGTGGTATTTACTACAGTAAAGAAGCGTGTCCAAGAGAGAAGATTCAATAATGCTACTTTCTGGTGGGTATTCTGATAGCATTTGACTACTCCGCTCACCATTGTCTTTTTCTTCAATAGCAATTTGTTGTTCTGTAGAAAGAAACCATTGTTATACTGATCAATGAAATTCTCTTGCTGCAATCTTCTCTGGATAATAAAATTACTGTTATAATGACCATTGCCTTTTTTGCTAATGCTATTTGTTGTTCTGAGTAAAGTATAGATATACTGACCATTGTCTTTTATTGTTGCTATTTGCTTGTCTGTAGAAATTATTGTTATACTGACCACTGTCTTTACTGCCATTGCTATCTATGTATAAACTATCTATTGTTATACTATATTTTTCATCTTATAATGCTATTTGCTGTTCTGTATGATGAATTTATTAGTGTATTGACCATTTTCTCTTTCTTCTATTGCTATTTGTTGTTCTGAATAAGAAACTACTATTATACAATCTACTAGATTTTTTCTTCTTAGAATGCTATTCACTATTCTGTGTAAAGGCACTTTTCTTGAATTATGACGTTCATAAAACTGACACACTACAAAATGTTCATATTGTAAAAAATTTATGATCTCTCGCAACAATTAGAAATTTCCACCACATTGTTATGAATTTACAAATAATTTCATTACCTTAATATATCAGAAGGATAAACTTCTAATAGTAGTCTTTATGAAATTTCATATATGAGGAATTGTTATCAAACCATAGCATTGGTTATTGAAGTACATCTGAACAGATTAACCAATAAGACAAAGCCAAACTCTATACAAATTGTTGCTTAACTGACTAAAAAATAATTCTAAGAAGCAATTCACTTTCATATACCTTTTACCTGATACTGATGACACCAATGAAATAAAAGTAAGGTATTCTTCTCCTATTGCCATAGATATTCCTTCAAGTCACTTCTTATAATATGCAAAATTCTCTCTCCCTTCACCAAGGTATCTCTCTTGATATCCTACTATGACATGCAGACATGGAAAAAGCATTCACTCTCTCCACAACACCAATAATGTCCGATTTAATCTCTTCCTATAACATGCTGGAATATGAGAGTGGATTTCCTTCTCCCAATATGACTCCCCAACATGATATTATGAAAAAATAATTTCTCCCTTCAACTTGACGCCATATGCAGTAACTGAACATTAAAGGGAAGTAATGGATTTTCACCAGACCCTGGACATCCTTGCGCTGCTATAAGTTGTGTCATGGTACGGAAAAAACTGGTCAGGAGAGAAGGAAATGCCAGCCCTTCCCTGCCACATCCCTTTTAACGGACTCTTTAGACATACAGAGAGTATAGGTGCAGGAGTCCTTCTCCCCCACCATTAGGGAATTACTTACCAATCAGTTTGGCATGTTCTTTCACCATATTGCTTTCAAAAGCCAGAGCAGGATCACTGAAATGAGACTGGAGAGACTTTGTCATATTTTTCACTTTTAAACTTGGGGATTTACCAGACAGAGTCCATTTATAAGTGAGAATCTGAAACACAAATGACACTGTCATAGCCTATATATAATTCCTGGAAGAGTAATTTAGAAATACTTTACTTATGTGAAAATAGATAAATAGAGAGGGTAAGGCGGTAATATGATAAAAAAAAAAAATCCACTATAAAAGTTATAGTGCAGATATAGTTGTACTCTGCATTCTGGAAATACTTTACTTTAAAGCTTTACTGATGAATCTCATAACTGATGAAATAAAGCAAAAGAATAGATTATGAGCTAAACTAGAAAAGGTATATACAGTATATAAAAAAAAAGTCTTTAATACTTACAGCCGCCTCCTCATGTCTCCCAAGACTCCTGCAATTATGTTGAAGTCCATTCAGATATGATAGTTGATGAAAACCACAATTATTTAAAAATTAGTTAACAGTAAAACTATTTTTATATAGTTTTTCAAATGTCACACCAGATCCCTCCAAAACTGTAAAAGGTGGCAAAAAAAGTAATAAAAGAATCGAGATAGCAAGGACTCCGCATATTCTCCTTGGCTTTATCCCTTTCAGCATTAGTTCTATGGCAAGAAAAATTGTAGGGGGAAGGGATTCCTAATCATCCACTTCCCTCTCTCTCTAGTCATCTGTGTGACAGGCACGGAAGATAACGGTTGAATTCTTTTCCATCATAACCAGGGATATAAAAGAGATTGTAATCATTTTCTTTTGTAACCATCTTATAATTTCATTTTTGAATCTTATTATATAGATGCCCTACTATCTAGGATTATCACAAAGGTATCCAACTTGCTCTTGTCAGCGATTTATATCCTCTTGCTTTAAAACTAATTACATTCTACTAAAACCTTACCCAAGGAAATCAATTGCCTCAGTATAATTATATCGCTGCTTCAAATAGTGAACATACACCTGAACAGCATGTGCTCTGGACTGCATTTCCTATAAAGAACAGAGAATAAAATATTATTCAATAAGTACAGATACATTTGACATGAATACAATGTATGCATATATATAATATAGTCCAAAAAGGTAAGAAGGCAATAATTTTAATGTCCTTTTTATTGGATGATAATGATTCAATGTGTAGTAACAGTCGACTAAATGTGACGAAGCAAGGGGACTAAGAATCCCCTTTTTTGCATAGTCCACCCAAAAAGAGTCAGTTTTTTGCTCTGACTCAGACATCCTTCTTATAAGAGAGATTATGCCTTCAGTATATAGAAAGATACTCAACAAATAATACTATAATAATATCTATATTACACATCCCATAATAAAAAATAAATCAATCCCTGCTGGTGGGGGAGACAGACCACATTAATTGTGGTTCTTGCAAGATGTAAAAGACAACTAAAAGGTATAGGGAAGTGAAGGGATGGCAATCTCAACCTCCCTAACATTTTTTTTTTGACATCATAGTTGATGAAAAGAGGGTAAGTATGGGAAGAGCAAGACATAACCCTTCTGTCTTCCCTTTTCACTCAGTTATGGTTACCCTGCTTGCTTCAGCAGAACAAGGCATCATATTGAAAAAAAGAAAAAAAAAATGAGAAGATACAAACCTTTATGAATATGCTTTTTTTCACTGTATTCTTTAAGTGCAAAACAGTAACAAAAATAACACTACTATCGAAAGTACCAAGAGCAGTATCAATTAATGCTAATTTATCTTCTAGGCTGCGGTAATTCTCCAAGGAATACGGTTGGCCCAAGATTATGCGATTTACCATATCATCAGGTGGTAGAGTAAAATTATATCTAGAGTAAGAATTCTGAAAAAACAGTAACAGAATAATATTAATGCTAATTTGTGTTAAATTATGACAGGCATATACTCAGAAAATACAAAAAAATCTAAAAGACATTTTTCTGATAATGCTATTTCAATACAAGCAATGTACTGTCAACGAACATAATTGTTTTAAAATTACTTTATACTCGTTTTTTGTAATAACACTAATCAGACAGTACTAAGACATGCCAACAAAATCTGGAATTTACCTGACTATTACATTCATTTAAAGTATTATTAAGTAATTCAGACATGGAAGATCTAAAATTTCACAGAAGTGTAATGCTATGAATACAGAAACTATTGTGAATACAAAAAAGATCATGGATAAAACTGCTCGAAATTCATTAAGAACATAGGATATATTCATATACCTCCAAGATTAAAGTACTGTATTATGATCACTTCACTTAGAATAAAAATTTCACACAACACAACATACCTCTAATCGCTTCTTGAGCTGTATTATTTCCTCTGTTTTAGATTCACAATGCATGCAAGCTTCACTTCCAGAACCTATAAAATACTGCATGGGGTAAGTCAAATATAAATAAAATATGTCTCTTGGAATATTTCTTTCATTAGAGAAATTTTTTTTTAGAATTTTTATCAGTTGAAGATAATTATAATTTAAAAATTTTTCCCCTATGTATGAACATCTTTTCAACTTAAATTTGATAATTCCTGTCAAACTGCTAACAATGCTGTCCATTTGGACACCATTATAAAATTAATTTAGAGCATTTCTATGCAATTTCTTTCTACATTTTCGGTCACTTAAACAACTTTATCAACATAATTCATTATTAAAAAAAAAAACACACACACATTCGAAGGGCTGACAATTCTTTACACTGAAAATAACAAATAAATAACATTAATTTTCTAATGAAGTCATAATAAGTGAACAGTTAAAAATTATATACCATGGCAAAGCAAATAATTACCCTGAGTGTTCCATTTGATGGAAACCGATGGAGGTTTCCATGAATCTAATTTTTCACCAATGGCTCTAACATTCTTCGTTAATTTTCCACTACTAACGGAGACATTATCTAAATCACCTGCAATTAAACAGAAAATATATATGCATGTGCTGTTTATTTTATTCAACATGATATTATATCCTTCTTAAGTATTACAATGGTACAAGTGAACAAGATAGGAAGGCAGCAGGACTTCATCATACACTACATACCCTTAAAACTTTTATAATTCGTTGTGCGGTATTAAAAAAAATCATTTTAAACAGAATAGGATTACCAAGTCTTTGCCTACTATTATTTTAATCAGTTTTCAAGATAAAAATGAAATAAGGGTTAGGTATTCCATATTACCAAAAAGCAATTAATTATTGAATACAACTTTTATATAATCATAAAAAAAAGGTTTTCCATCAACTTTTTTGAGCCAGAGATGTAATAACTATTAACTCTTGGAAACTTAGTTAAAAAGAAATTAGTGTAGGAAAACTCAGACAAATAGAGGGACTCTCTCTTCAACTGACTCTGGGGTTTATGATCTTCCTCTGGCACTACCGACCATATCTATCTCTGAGAAATAAGTTTTGAATTGGACTACCATTTATCTGGCTCTAGGGATACTAAATTTTAAATGGAGCCTCCATTTACATAGCTCTAGAAATCATAAATGGCACTTCTGTTTATCAGACACTGTACTCTAATTTATCTAACTTTGGAGGTTGTAATTTTTAAATTGCAAATCTGTTTATTTAACATTGGGGGTTATAATCGATAAATAGAACATCCTTTTATTCAAAACTTAAAAGGTATATGACAAAAATAACCTAAGCGTAAATAAACCAACCACTTAATCCTTCTGAGATTGAATGAGTACTGCTGCTGCTGCTGATAATGTTGTCAACTATACTTGATGAGTGCGTGTCATTTTTGGAAACTCTAGGTGTTGTTGCTGTTGTACTTTTAGCAGCAATATTAAAGTCTGAAGAATAGCCATACCACCCAACATCACTCTGGAAATGTGAAATGCAGTTTTGAAACATTCGACTTTTTCGTTTTTTCACCATTCTTTTATCATTACTATTATTATTATTATTATTATTATTATTATCACTATTAGTATTTTATTATTATTATTATTATTATTATTTTTAATATTATTATCATTATTATTATTATTACATGCCAAACAACAAGCCCAGCTGGAAAAAGTCAAAAGATTATGAAGCAGATAGCTCCAGCAGGGGGTAGCAACTTGATGAGGATAAGGAAAATGAGAAGATGGAAAAAATACAATCATATAAAATGACACACCTCAGTACTGCAATACTGGCTTCACCACACCTACCTATACCCAACCATTTTTTGACAAGAACAAAAGAACAAATTCAGGAAGGATGAGATTGCAAAAAGTTTGCTTCCATATCCATTTGTTCGGCTCTTATAACAAAGGTAATAAATGTAAGGTATTCTTTCTCCCAAACCATCCAGCAAAATAATGGAGGAATAAATATTTTCATATTTTCCTAAATATACTGAGCATAGAGTATCAATTTTCTTAAATGCATAAACAAAAAGTTATTTTTTTTTTAATGAGTGTGACACCGGGACAGGCAAAAAATTTCCCTGTTCAATAAAGGCCTGGGCACGAAGAAAACATTAAGACAGAGAAAAAGTAAATGATTAAGGGCAAGGCAGAGATGAGGTAATGATACACAGTAGGAAAAGGAGAAGCTGAAAGAATAGTCGAAGTATTGTGGACCTAGAGATATGGCAGGATTAGGCCCTAAGATAACAATAGATCCGTTTTTTGAAGGAAGATAGATTATAAGAATTAGGAAAGACAGAAGGAGGAAGAGAGTTCCAGAGTCTGGAGATAGATGGGAAGAAGGAGTCGCTACACCGATCAATCCGCAAGCTACAAATCTCCACACAGTACCCATGAGACGAGGCCACTTGGCGAGTACTATGCGGCCTCGGCAGTTGGGAAGGGATGCAATTCGCCAACTTATCAGAGCAGCGATGGAAGCAGAAGCAATAGAAAAGATAAAGGGATGATACCTTATTGCAAAAAGAAAGGGAATCCATATTGAAAGTAAGAGAAGGGACATTAACTAAATAATACAATCACAAATTAAAGACATTATTTTATCCTTACAATTCAGAACACTTTCTGAAAGGTGCCAAATCAAAACAATAATAAAACAAACATTGCACAACAATAATGCACTTAAAAAACAGTGCTTCATGGAGAGCAAAAGTTGTGCTTGAAATCTGGGTCTCTAAATAAATTAGTGTTAGGTGAACAAACTATAATTAAATGCATAATACACATGCATGACTTTTATTTTCTATATATTATAAATACTAGGCGCTGTTCACCTAAACAGGTCAGTTATCTCTCCCACAGCCAGAAATATGTGGACATATCGCAATGCTATAACCCCATGAATTAATTCTATGGAGTAGGTAAAGTTGCATATATGGAATAATGTTCTGAGAAATGTAGGGGTGGAAGATAAGTCCCAAAAGGTTTCATGTTGCAACTGTGCAGAGAGGTGGTCAAATCAAAATGCTTATCTTAGAGAAAGAGCACTGTGTGGTTACTAATTATGATATGTTTGTATTTTTTAAAAGAATGGAGTGTAACACAACAGTCCTGTGAGGCTTCTCTCAGGATAAGCAATAACCTCTGCTCTTTACAAACACTGGGTTTTGTCGGCAATTTCATTAGTATGCTTGACGTACTGTCTGCATATCATATGAAAAATATTTTTCTAAGTGCAGCCCTACACAAAGGGAATAAAACCATCTAACAGGTCTTTCGATGGCTTGCTGTTCCTTCAGAAAGCAGATAAATATCTATATTGTTCATTACTGCCAAAGGAAAGCAAAAATCTTAGAACAATATGAAAGAATATAATGATTTGTCAAGATATCCATTACGTTTCCACTGTGAATATTTACTTACGTCTTCATCAAAGAAGTTATCCAGAACAGATGAGGCAGTGTCCGTGGATCCCCAATAGGCATCATTTTCTGCACGATTCATTTTACTGAAATGTGAATGAATATCGAGAAACATTTCAAGGTTTATTGTTTTTCTTATAACATCTGATGGAACTTACATCAATTACTCACAGTTTTAGCCATTTATATAGAGGAAACAGCATTAATGCTTAGAGCCAGATTTGATCATTTGGAATATAAGAAATGGTTGACAATATTCCATGCCCTCACCTATGATCTTAACATAACTCCTTTAAACGCAGTGTCAAATGTACATAAACTAAATACCATAAGAAACCTTTCCCTCAAGCAGATACTCGAAATTCGGCAGTATCAAGTACTATATCTCAACATTTGAATACAAATATATGAGTTTTGAAGAACAGTTGGTGTGTGAAAAGACTGTACATAAACAGGAGTGATCATACAAGGCCAATATAAGTACCTTGCACAGCACAGTATATCGTAATGCTATATACAGATCCAATTACCAAGCCAGCAGAATCCTAACTAAGATTTGGCAATTAGCAAACACTAGTACAGTGGTAACGCGCTGGCTTCGCATTCACGAGGTCGAAAGATCGGTTCCCGTCCAAGACCGAGATTAAGCTGTTTACTGGCAGGAACTGCTGTGGGTGGACACCACAGTGGGGGGTTGGGGCTTGCCCTGGCTGACGAATACCCATTGTATTGAAATGGAAATAAAGTTTGTTTGTTTGTTTGTTTGTTATATATCAATAACTACAAAGGTAAGAAAATTTTAAGGAAGTTTTCTATAGTTAGTACTTAGCTTTGTATAATCCACATATAATTTAGTTTACTTTAAAAGCAGACTAAAATTGGTGAGAATATCAAAGCTACATATAAAGTAATAATATACTATTCAAATCTTATTTAATTTCATATTTTTACCTCTTTCCCATCAAATTACATCCTTATCTTGGTCAAATTTATTAAAAATTTATCTTGGCAACATGGTTTATAAAATACAGTAAAAAATTCATTAAATTCTCATATCACCTCAAAACCCTTAATTCCATGTAGCTAGATGCTATTACTGATCTAAATAAATTATAACAGAATAAATTAGAATAGTAAAAAAATAAATAAAAAAAAAGTAAAAAAAAATCATTAATATCAGTTACTACAGTAATTAACATCCAGTTCTTGAATACAAGGATGTACTCGTATATGCCATAAAGACATTTTTCAAGCAAGTCTGATGTAACTTTAATGTAATATCCCCCCAACAAAACTTTTTAACATTTGCATGAAGTAGTAATGTAATCCAAAATGAAAATAGCCCTGAATACAGTTGTGGACGTAAACAACCCTCCAACCATCAGACAGTACCTAATTCCATGTATGCACTGGTAATACCCATGATTTCACAAATGGTACTCCGTGATGACACAAACGTCACTGCTGATTTAAGTATCTGACGTAAAATAAAAATTCTGAACACATTTCATATTCCAAATTTCAGTATCTGAAGAGGTAGTAATATCTCAGTAACAATTATTATTAATATTACTGATGTCTAAATGTAAGATTTTATGCTCCCTAAGCTAAACTAACTAAGCAGGGAGGTAATTATATTTCCTATATCTTTCCTTTACAATATACTGGATAAGCACAAAAATCCAAGCAAAAACCAGCAGGATCAAATCCACCACATTCGTTAACCATTATGATGGAAGTTTAAGTATATAATACCAAAAATAAAAAATACCAGAAAACAAGTTATCAATTATTCTTCACAGACTCACAGACCTCGAATACCTACTCAGTAGCTACTTATGAGGTTGGATTCCACAGGGGCCTTAAGCATAACCAGACCAGCATCTGGTATTAAGGTCTCATCAGAAGACCTTAACAATAATGAAACCAAACACTTTAAATTAGGCACTCTGTCACCAGGCCCTAAACTGCTAATGTAACACATTTGTATTAAAGACAAAATCCATTATTTTCCTGGTAAAGATCTGTGGCTTTAATAGATATATATATATATGAAGCTCTGTGACAGATACAAAATAAAAAGATCATAGTTTTCTATGTCGTGTTAACTTAATGAAGTTAAAGCACATAGGTACAATACAGTTCTGTACACAGCACTTTAATACTAAAATATAATGAAACCATACAAGATACATACACCAGATAATGTGAGAAATCGAGATACGATTTCCATATAAGCACCGATGTAGGAGAAAAAAATTAAGTTTCTAACTGTGCTGTGTAGAAGATACAAAGATTTCCACCAGCTGGAATAAGCGTAAACAAAGCGAGAAATTGTAAAATATCTCTTCTCGCATTTTATGGCAACATAAAATTTATTTTTAGTATTGCTTCTTATTTTCTGTGGCCTTACTCATACACACACACACACACACACATACCGAGGCTGTTTCCCTTAAAAGTTGGTAATGGGGTAGCCGACATCAAAGAAGACACAGTATGGGAAGCAGTTACTCATACAAATTCGAAAAAGGGTAAGAAAATAATGCCATTATGAAAATTAAGACAAAACTGAAGCTCATGAGCACCATATATCTTGGAGCGAGCTTAAAATATCAAAGAAATGAAGTCCATCTCCCGACGACTACTAGCATGAATATATTTGCAGATGATGAAAAGATTGTGAAGTAAGAAACGAGAATAATGGTAGAGAAATTTAGGAAAATCTAAAGTTTGCATGAGTGGTCGGAAACGTGGCTAACTCAATGGCAGCCTCCTGGCTAGTACAGTGGTAACGCGCTGGCCTCGCATTCGCGAGGTCGACGGATCGCGCCTCGTCCAGGCAAGAGAGTTTAAGCTGTTTACTGGGGAGGTTACTGCTGTGGCTGGTCACCACAGTGGGGGGTTGGGGCCTGTGCCGGTTGGCGACCACCCTATGGGTCCTCCATGACCCGTTCCACCCATCCGTGGGTGGAGAATCTAAAAAAAAAAAAAAAAAAAAACTCAATGGCAGGAGTGGAACTTCAAGAGACAGAGAATGAGAGAGATCTAGGAGTAAACATACTGGCAGATTTGTCTCCAGAAATGCATATAAATGGCATAGTAAGGGCAACATATGCTTTCTTAGCAAATGTAAGGATAGCCTTCAGGCACATGGACAAGGAAATGCTCAGACATATTTATGTAATCTATGTGAGGCTAAAATTTGAAGATGCAGCCCCTTTTGGATTCCGCACTTGAAAAAGCACGTAGTTAAGCTGGAAAAAGTTCAAAGACATGTCACGAAACAGGTGCCAGAAATTCACAATCTCAGTTATGATGAGAGGCTGAGGGAAATAGATTTACCATCACTCGAAGCTAGAAGATTGAGGGGGGATATGGTGAGAGTTTTCAAATTCCTTCATAGTTATGACAGAATGGAGTGGGATCGATATTTTGATATGGCTGGCACTAGAACTAGAGGTCATAGTTTTAAGCTTTGTAAGAAAACTTCTTTGCAGGTTGTAAGGAAGTAATTTTTTTAGTGTAATAGTTGATAATTGGAATTGGCTAAGTGAGGAGGTAGTTAATGCTAACTCAGTCCATAGTAAGATAAGTATCACCAAGTGCAAAATGGAATCGATAAGGAGATTAGAAGTTACGAGCTTGGAGCTCTCTCCCGTAAACACAATTAGGTAATTACATATCCCCTTTCCCTCTTTCAGGTGTCTTATCCTGCACTCTTGTTATCTATAATCCCAAACTCTTAAATACATTTACACTATGCGTGGTGTGTCATCACTGTGCAGGTGTTGACAAGATAATTCAGTGCTGTCTTGCGACTTATTTCATGTACTCTAGTCTCTGTTGAATAATCAGATCTGAAAATAGATTACTTTTTTCTTGCTTATTAATTTCCATTTCTTAATCAGCTGATATAAATTATTTTTTTTGACCCTTTTGATAATCTTTTCATCATTACATCAAGCAAACATATGCCTCGGGTAAAATATGGAATATACTCAACTCTATCAACATAATAGGAATCCATACATCCTCTAACTTGTCTTGGAGGATTCACATAATCCAAATTTCTAAATCTTCATCCAAAAAATTGGGAGTTTTGTTTCGTTTTCGTCATTAATTTTCCTCTTTGCAGTTACTTAAAATTTACAAAGGTCTTATCCGTCCCTGTTTAGAATACTGCTCACACATCTGGGGTGTGTCTTCCTTTACTTATCTTTTAGATAGGGTTGAATCTAAGCCAGTCAGGCTCATTAATGATCCTTCTCTTACCTCTAACCAGGATTCTCTCTCTCTTCGCCGTAAGGTATCTTCCCTTTCGCTTTTCTATTGCTACTACTTTCATCGCTGCTCTGATGAGTTGGCGAGTTGCATCCCTCTTCCACTGCCGAGGCTGCGTAACACTCGCCAAGCAGCCTCATCTCACAGGTACTGTGTGGAGATTTGTAGCTCGCGGATTGGTCGGTGCAGCGACTGCTTCTTCCCATCTACCTCTAGACTCTGGAACTCTCTTCCTCCTTCTGTCTTTCCCAATTCTAATGACCTTTCATCCTTTAAAAAGCAGATATATCGTCATCTCGGAGCCTAGTCCTCCATATCTCTGGGTTCTCTGTACTTTGACTTTTTTTTCTGTCTGTTGTTTTCCTTTGTGTGACATTGCCTCATCTCTGCCTTGTTCGTAACCTTTTTCTTTTCCTTCGTCTTGGTATTTTCTCATGCCCGGGCCTTTATTGATGAGAGCAGTTTTTGCCTGTCCCAGTGTCACACTCATAAAAAAAAATATATATATATAGCACAGATCTACCCAAGAACTTCAAATTTCATCTTCCTCGGATACAGTCTATTCTTATTCCCACAGATTTATTACATATATCAGTGAGTACCATTCGTTTCCCAATCACAAACTGCTTCTATGTTTGGGGTTTCTCTTTACAATACTTGTTTTCATAATTCATGCCTATATTTATATCTACCAGTTTGTTCTAATCATTCAGAACATTATCACTTCCTCAAATCAATGCTCTATTACAGTCTTCAGGACTTGGATTAAATTGTGCAAACTTCTATACCTGTAGAGGGGGTTCTCGACCTACGATACAGTTCCGTTCCTAAAGACACGTCGTAACCCAATTTTCCAGGCAAGTCAGAATACACCTAAATAAGCACCTACGTCACCCACTTATGCTAACGCAGTAGTAAATCTCCCAAAGAGTCGAGGTTCTGCTTTGACTCTGCCATCCCTTTTCTGAGGAGGATTATGGTTTTATATATGGAGGTATACATGCATTTATGTAAGAATATACTTTTTTTGTAACATTAATGAAGGGGAAGAGGTTTCACTGGGTACATATTGCAGTTTGATACATCAGATCACAACATACTTTTTTTATACATGTTCTTTCCCGTCAGTCAGAAAGATGGCCACGTCCAAAACAAAAAACTTTAGGATAAAATATAAAGTACAACATTAAAAGGCATCTGGGATCACTCATATGATATCTTTGAAATTGTAGTCATAGTAAATGACTGAATATGAGACTTAATCACAATATATAATTAGAATATCTCACACAAAGCAAGTGCTACAATACTGTACACGAAACATTATATAGGAAGCCATTCACATATAAAGGGATGATTTAGATAAATCGTCCGAAATCATTAAATTGTCTCTACAGCATTTTATTGCCAAGATCTAATTTTCACTATCAAAATACTGTACTGCATTTTACAATAATAATTATACAGGTATTAATATATTGTATGCTTAGCACATAATACCTGATATAACTGTTGGTCCCTTGAAATTTAATATTACTTAGACTATAAATAAGCACAATGACATTTTAAAAAAAGTAACAACAGTACAAAAATTATTCTACACAAATTATTAGCAAATTTATATCAGCAAAGAATCATGATGTTATGATAAACTAAAATGACAGATGATATACATAGCGAATAAGTTCCCATGTTAATTTTTATTTTCCCACATACAATATTCAGATTAACTTTCTGTAATAAAGTAAGGATACACATTATTTATTAAGATATTTATAAGAATAAAAAACTTAAGTTACAATATTCAGATTAACTTTCTGTAATAAAGTAAGGATACACAATATTTATTAACATATTTATAAGAATAAAAAACTTAAGTTAATACTTATAGGCAATGAGTACAAACACAAGTAAGTATATATGAGAATAATATACTTTTAAAAGGGTTAATATTTAATTCCACCTTACTGGTGCTAGGGGAAAAAATTCCATTTCCCTATTCCCTACACGTCTGAGGAGTGACCTATAGGGGTTATGGAAAAGACTGGGAATCCTTTTATCCCTGAATTTTTTCCATGCCATAAAACACCTGATTAAAATGGGATAGGCTGAACAGGATATAATAAAACCATGAAATATCTCTTGGTATAAGTATATACAGTATAGAAATAACACTAACAAAAGAGGCTTGTTTTTGAGAGCAACTATAAAAGACTACAAATAGCAGCAGAAAACAAAAAGCTTAATTACATAAAATTTCAAAATTTTTTCTTACTTAAGAGCTCAAATATATCCCATTAAATAGTTAAGTCATAACATTATGACTTAATCTCAGCTGTATATGAAAAATTACATGCATAGATAAGAAAAGTAACTTACAACAAATAACATCCACTCATCAAATTAAAACTCAAAATATGCATAGAGATAAAACTAATCAAATTACTGTAACCCACGTAATTATGGTGAATAATATTTACATTTTGTTTTCCATGAGGAGAAACATGTGATAATTTCCTGATGATAGATTAAAAAATCAGATTTTCCAGAAATTTGTGACTCAAAGCAACACACATAATCCATAAATAATAATAAGTTTACATATTTACTACCATATAAACTGCAGAGTAACTAAAGTTTCATACATAGGTATCAAATAATATTCTTCCTTATAGAATGATATAGCTAACTAATGCCATCAGGGTGGTCACAATTGTAAACAAAATGGAGGAAGCCAGGCTTCTTCATACTCTGCCCAACTCCATCCCCTTCATCAATTGTTCTGTGACAAGCCAAAATATTTAACGAGATGGGAGAGCCATCCATTTGCTTCCATATTCAATACTTAAAAATTTTATATATATATATATATATATATATATATATATATATATATATATATATATATATATATATATATATATATATATATATATATATATATATATATATATATCCCCCTGAGGGAGTGAGGTAAGAATACTTCCTCCGTGTTCCCCTGCGTGTCGTAAAAGTCGACTGAATGGGACGGAGTGATGGGACTGGGAATCCCCTTCTCTGTATTTACTTCCCACAAAAAGTCAAAGTATTTTCTTTGACTCAGCCACCCCCCTTATAAGGAGGACTATGGCTTTGGTATATGGATATACAGTTTATATATATATATATATAATGACTTTCCGTTCACTAATATTTTTCGTACAAATAAACACTTTATTTCTTATTTTACCATGTAGAGTAATAATTATCCAAAAAAATCTACCTACAATGAGCACTATTTACAAATATATACACTCTATATTCTTAAGATATAAATAATTCAAGATGTTCATCATAAAAATACAATTACTGTACTCATTTAGGCTACTTGGCACTCTCTTCTGCTAAAATCTCCTGTATTAATCTCTGTCGCTCCTCCAGTCTTCTTCTGTTCATATCAGCTATAGACTCATAATCGTAGCCTGACTTCTGCTTAGCTGGTTCCGTTTTGGCTGGAGGTGTTTTCTTTGATTCCTTTGGAGTTTCCGTAATATGCGTCACCTCAACAGGTTTTCCCATTTGTCCTTTCTCAAACTGAACAGCCATATCCTGAAATTTGTAAAATGATAACTAAATGCACAGGTAAGAAATTTTCTCGCACTTGAGATCTACTATAGGTCATAGTGTCTAACGGAAATATAAAGGAGAATATGCATATTAAAAGTACATGTATATATACTCCAAGGCGAGAAAATTCTTAATTCACATAAAATGTTATCTTTTTCAAATAAACTGACTTCTCCAGCAAGGGTTAGCAAGTTGGCTACAACCAAAGGATGAACACTACAAGATAACAAATGTAAAAATTAATTTCCACAGCACTAGAATTGTGAACATATAGTCAAAGTCACATTTATGCACTCTGTGCATAAGTAACAAGATCAAGCAATTGCTATTAATAGATTCCAGAATCAAGCAATAGGCGTTCCTTATACTGTACAATTTTATACCATGATGAGGATGCTTTTGCTTACTATCATATGTCACAGTAGGCTATAAATCGCTTTGCAACCACTCATTCCATCTCTCACAGCCTCTCAATATACTGAATGTCAAGGCCTTTTCTGGACGGGCATTATACATTGCTATCCTCCATCTCCTTTTCTACCTACCTCTAGGTCAAAGACATGGTAAACTTGACCTCTAAATCCTCAAAATGATTCTTTCATCGTCTATTCTTTATTTATCCAGCTAAGTCATGCAAAAACTTAATCTTTTGCCATAAATTATTTTTATTTCTCCACTAAATTCAGAGTCCAGTTGGCAACACAGAATACTCTAAGAACAAATATTGCATTACACTATGCGCATACTGTCTTGATTTGGCTCGATTTTTCAAGCAAATTTAGTGTGACAATTAGCTTTGTCTCTTCTTCTATTCTATAGTTTCTCCCAAATATACGATATGTCAAACTACTAAAATACAAGACTATGTAACCATAGCTTCATCTTACCCACCCTTTGTTTATACTACATCTCATCAAATTACTCATTGTACCGCTAACTTTCGCAAATTTCCTACTTTCCAACACCCTACCAAGATCCATCAACCTCTGCCGATTTGTTTTCAAATCAGGCAGATGAAATGTTATCTACGAGCATATGCTTTCCAAATTTTCAGCTAGTACCTCCCACTTTCAAACATATCAATCCACAGAATAATATTCTCCCCTTTGCTTCTGCTACTGTATATATAAAGCACCTTTATCTTAGTGAAACTTTAACCATTTATTCTATGCTCAAGCTATTCTTGACAATGCTTTACTTTCCTTAAGGAAGCTTTCTATTCCATAAGAAGCTTTCCAAAACCCCATACTTAAGCAGCACTTGTCACATTATTTTCCTATACACCCTGTCATAATACCTTTTCCATATCTATACAGACATAAATATTGTGATCATCAAACCATTATCTAAATATATGTACGATATTATACAAAAGAAAAAAAAATAAATTCAATTTTCATGGTCAGATTCATATCTCACAGAAATAAACGCCACAAAATATAAATCTATATACACATTACATATTAATCTTTCGCATAAAACATTTACTGGTGTTTGAACAATAAAATAGGTTCTACTAATAGGGCCAGTTTTGAGATATGAAAAATTCTTAAAAACTTACCTAAATAAGTTTTCTGAGAGATTTCAACGTTATTATTCAGCTGAAGTGAATCAGTGTAAAAGTGTAACAACTACATACACAAGTATAAAAATAAATGTTTAAAATCCATGAAGAACATTACTCTTAACAGTATAACTCATGGCATGCCCTGATAGATTTAGAACCATGATTGAAAAAAATTAAAATCTGAAATACTAGAGTACTTACCGCACCAGATTTATCTTTATATTCAATAAGCGCCGTTCCCTTCTTGGATTTCTGTTTCATCACCAAAGCGCTTATTTCACCCCACTGAAAATACATATAAAAGAAATATATAGCAGCAGCCAACATGATAATGTTCAAACAATATTATGCCATCATATATAACATGCAAAATAACACAGCATATATGATAAGACAAAATATACACTTACAGATTACATATTCTAGATATACTCGAGTTAATGTGGAATCAACTTGGTTCACAGGATTATGTATTTGCTACAAAATATTCTAATATTTTCAATTATCAATGAGAACAGATTACTGTTACATTAACTGTGACATATTTCATCAAAGCACACACTTTTAACAAAGTAATTGCAACACTAAAGTTCATAATTCACATTTATGGTAGAGCTTAAAAAAGATGAAACTTTTTGAACAATTCTTAGATTTACTTCAGAAATACTTTAATTCATACATAGAACATCGAGAAAGGGAATAAAGAAAGGAGATAAGGAAATACAATATATAATGAAGAAATCTTTGAATACCTTATAAAACAGTTGGCGGATTTCATCTTCTGTGTAACCAGAAGACTTCTCATTTATTAGCCACCTTACTTTGATCTTATTACCAAGACTTTTAGATGACTCACCATTGCTGTTTTCAGCGAGTTTTGATTCTGGAAGAAACAAAAGAAGGAAAGTTTAAATTCTGCAATACCACCATCTGGAATAAAAGGAGTACGGCAATGCTATCATTCATGTGGTAGCTTCTATCACCTCTGTGTAAAGCATCTGAAGATAAATTCTAACAAAAGAAAAGCATTGATAAGACACAATTACACATCCCATAGTTCTAATAAAAAACTTGTATGGAACTATATTAATCAATGTGAGTCCCTATAAACTGTCAAAAATGTAAAATTTTCAATAGCATTACAAGAAAGTAAAAATCTATCTTAATATTAAATTACTTATAACAATAAAGAAAACCTCTATATATATCACTCAATTGGATTTGATCTACTATAACATTTCTAAAGCTATTTCATTAGAAAATAAATGAAATACTAGAGTGGGACATAGGCACATAATTAGAAGTAGTCAACTATCAATCTGCTTTAGAAGGTACCGCATAAAAAATAATATTACAAATATAATAACAAACTTAATAATACCACCCAGCCACACAATTCCAGCTCAATTTCCAAGAATCACTTTTTAGATATTGGAAAATCAGTACAACATACTTCCAAAAGAAAAAGTATAAACTTATCGGTATGAGTTTCCTCCTGATCTAAAATAAGTTAACAATAAAAATAAGGTTTCAGGTAATTAAGTAGTTCTTACCTCTTCTGAGTTCTTCAGCAACTTCCTTATTTAATTTTTCCAATTCATCTTCTACAATAAGCTGTCCTTCGTCCTCTAGACGTTTCAGTTCCCTACGTAGTCTGAAATGCAAAATATCATACTGTATATACAAACGATATTGCTATCAGTAAATATGTTTAAATTAATTTTGATGAATAAAATATAATTTTTTTTTTAGAATAAATACTAAATGGAAAATGCTATAAGTTTTAGAAAGATGGACATTAACATATATGCAAATTATGTCTAATTATATCTATAGCAAGAATATGGGGACAGTATTCAACTAATAGTGCATTATAGATGCTGATAGTATTGTTATCAATACTGCACAATTATAGCAATATCAGGAAATAGTGCAGTGTCACACTAAACAAAAACTAGCTAGATACCTTTCTTCCTCTGAAATCTGTGGCCTTGCCTGTGCTTGCCGTTCCCTTTCTTCTAACTGTGATTTAAGCTTTTGCGATTTGGCATCAGATTCTCGAGCTCTGATAGCAGCAGCCTTTCGAGACTTCAGTAACTTATCGTAAGCACTTCTAGCTCCTGTAATATCAGTGAATATGGAAACTTAAATTATATTTTGAAGTTAATGATAGGGCATTTGAGGGAAATATATCAATTAATGCATTTAATGCAAATTGTAAGGGAAAATAAAGTAAGATATACATGTGTAGCTATTTGCAATACTGTATAAGTAAATTAAGACAGGAAGAGGGAAGAAGCTGGTGGATTTATCTGCAACATAAAAAGCAGAGATGGAGCAGAGATGGTAAATTGATACGAAACCATAAAGAGACTGACAATACATTAAATTGGAAAAATAAATTACTTCACTAAAAAACCTTTGAACTCACCAGAATCTAGAAGTATCTCAAGTATCTTTTTCAGTCTATCAAATTCCTTGGCTGCATCCGGGTTGTCTGGATTTTTATCAGGATGGCACTTAAGTGCTTTCTTTCTGTATGCTTTTTTAACCTGTGAAAGTAGAAAATTGGTAAAATTATTGTATTAGAGGCACCAAAGAGGTTTGTAATAAATAGCAACTGAATAATAAGAGCATGCCAATGGCACAGGAGAATAAATAGTTACTCTGTTATTGCATTCTAAAAAGCATACATACTGGAAATCCAAAGGGCTTTTCACACTTGAGTAGAATATCACAATTATACAATATCAGTACAAAAGCATATCTATAATATATATTAATAGTTTTCTAAATATAACAATGGGGTTCTGGGGGTTCTTGGTGGAGAGCCTCCAGGGTTGCTCAACTGGATGAGGGGAATGATATCTGGTGCAAAAGGCACCAATTAAGGACGTAAAGTTTTACTATTCATGACCTAAAAAAAACAGAAGGTACAATAGCTAAGTAACAGGTAATATAAGTGGAGCTTACAAGGGAAAGCAACTTTTCCATGTAAAACAGGAGAAAAAGCCTTGTGAATACACTATTAAGCAAGAAAAACAATACTTTTCCGGCACTGCTATTACCACCAAGTGGATTACCTCATTTTATATTAACAAAATATATTCCTCCATCCCTATATGGTAATTATGTACTTTCACATCCTGACAAGTAAAATCAAAATATATAACAAGGAAAATATACACACATATACATTGGCTCCAAACCCTTTGTAAGGGGGGGAGGCCGAGTCAAGGCACCTAGTATTCACCAGAAGCTAATATACCTCAATCACTTCTCTTAGCTCCTTGGGGATAAAGGGTTGCCACAATTCCAAAGCATCATCACCAGGTGCATCCATCGGGTAAGTGGACCAGTGACGACATAAGTGTATCTTTCTAATTTTCTACACTTCAAGCCAGGGCTCAACCGTGCAAGGTGACAGATAAGCGAGGATACTTAACAATTAATTTATTTAGAAGCTACAGACTTCCTCTAGGCCTCAATGCCCCCGTCCCCTTAATATGACTTGTCCCAACCAGGGTCAACTATACTCTGCATCCCCTCGCACGCTGTTTGACCCATTTTAAAACCTCGGGTCATTCAAACACAAACAAAGGGGTGGTGGGCATGGTTCACGGTCATGCCTCCACCAATAGGCCTTCAAAGATGGAGAAACACCCCATAACCTATGGTGTGGGGGCAGCTACGCTAATGCAGGCCTTCGTGCAGAAACGAAGGCTTGTTCTCAACAACAGACAAAGCCACATGAAAGCTCTCTGCCTGCACGCGGAGAATCTATGGGCTTCAGCTATGCGTCACCAGGATCTTCTGGAATGGGGCCCAACGATCGCAGTTTGCGCGCAACCACTGTGTCATCTCATGTTGACCCCCCCATGCCCACCCATCCCAATTTACTGTGCTAGTATGATGCGAGAATTCCCTTTGGCCTGCATTATCTATACATGTGCATCCAATCCTCCTATCCATCATTCTCATTCTAGGTCTTACATTCAGTAGACTTCAATACTTATGCTCTCCACACTCCTCTTACTATTCATTCATCATTCATTCTCTCCATATATCCAAACCATCTCAACACTCTCAGCTCCAAGTAATCCGATAGCTTTCCTTCAACACCCGTTCTCTGCCTGACCTCCTCATTTCTCACTCTATCTGTTCGAGACACATCGATCATACGTCTCAATCACCTCATTTCCATTACAATTAACATGTTCGTATCATCCTCTCTTATAGTCTAAAGCAAAGAAAAAAAAACAATAATGGACTCATTTCTTAACTGGGTGTGAACTAAGCCAGCTAACCATACCCTAATATTATAATAAAACTAAAACGTTATTTTTTTTAAACATTCATCTAACCCAAAATAATACAGAAACCGAAAGTTAAATTCTACGCAAAAGTGGGATCCTTTAAAGAAGAGTAACCCCAGAGTGCTGTACGGTTTTTCATATTTACAAGGCAAGTACCCTAACCTAACCTAACAATTATAAAGCTATTTAAGTCTTACACGGGGCTCTGAGGTTATTTAACATTACAAGACCACTATAGTCTTTATACATATAAATTTACCTCTTTTTCACCGGCACTAGTTGATATTCCGAGTATATCGTAGAAGTCAAGCTTCATTAACTCCATATCCCGTTTCTTCGACATATTTAAACTAGTGTGAAGTAGTTGTTGTAGTAACAGAAAGTGACAAAACAAACGTTTACCGATGTGTCCACGAAAACTAACAAACAGGCTTTGTAACGGCACCCCGTAAATGATTCGATGGTTAATGGAGACAGCCTTTATATCGGTACTACTAATATAAGTTGTTCCAAAGGGTTTATCCCCTAATACAAAATATTTTCACTAGTAGTCACCGTGGCTCAAGCGGTAGCGTCCATGACTTTGAGGCGTCAGATCGAGGATTCGCGCCCCGTCACGGTCTGAGGTTAGCAAGGGCATGCACTCAGGGTAACGATTACAGCTGCCAAAAAAAATTCCTTCGCAAGAAGGCAACCATTCTAGCCCTTGGTAGAAAAGGGAGTCCGTTACGTAAAACCGAAAAAACAAATATTTTCATTCACTAACGCTAACTGAAAAGAAACTTTATTATTAAGTTTCTTTATATGAAGTACAATTGTTTGTTGAAAACTCTTTATATTCCTCATTATTATTTCATATACTGAGCAGCGGATTTTTATGGGGCCACTGTGGCCGGGTGATAGGGTCACGACTTTGATTCCTCAGGTCATTGGTTCGAGACCCGCCACGGTCGGAGGTTTAATCGGGAATTCTCCCGAGGTATGGTCACACCCTGCCAAAACAAAAGTCCAAAACCGATTAATTATCCTCATTGTTGGCATTCTATTATGCCCTGCAGTGCAAACAAATATGCATTTGCTAGTGGCATATCAAAAGTTTTAGGATCCTGAAGCTTGTATTGTTACGTGCTACCCTAGGACAAGGTGTGTTTTTAAGCTTGGTCCCAGCTTAAAAACACACCGTGAACAAAGAACCCTTGACTAAACATACACACAGATATAATCGAACAATTAAAAAAAAATAAGAAAAAAAGAAGTTTTTGAGGAAGGAAAATCATACCATCCAACATAAATTCACGGACATAAAACATTTTGTTTATTGTTTGATAGAAAGTTAGAGGGTCATCAGAGAAAATCGTTAGATATAGAGACGATAATCTGATTTTTTTTTTTTTTGTGCTAAAATGCAATAGGGAGACGAGTGCAGCCTGAACTGAAAAATCACATCTCTTTTTATGGTTCTGAACGACTCTAGCCTAAGGGGGAGCTACGCACCTCCGCGTCAAAATAGGAAAGCCCATTCGTCCTCAAGAGCGAATACCACCTTCAATCAACAAATCTTACCCCACCTGCGGGCCAAAAAAGGAAGGTCCGCTCACCCTCAAGGGAGAACATCAACGAACAAAACAAATAACAAGGGGGAGCTACAGAACTACGAAACTGTGCACCAACGAAGGTTTCAAGGATACTGATGCTGAAAATTAGGTTATGAATAGTTTCTGGAGAGCTCAGCAAGCCCAATAATGCTGGGTGCTTGGGAGCTGCAGGTCCCTTAAGAAAATTTTAAAATTTAACCAATTAAAAGGACATATGGGTACCATATGTATTGGGGAATATAGCATATTCTAAGGTCAGTCTGAAATACTTAAGCCTATTGGACTATGATTATACTGTTACAATAGTATCATATTAATAACAAACTCTTAAAAAATACCGATTTTGTTATTACAAAATAATTTATTAAAAGAAGGTGCTTCATGGCAATTTTACCGTTAGTTTACGAACTCCTACCAGTGCATACTCTAAGAATTAATTGAAAATACAGCTATAGTTATAGAAAAGATCCATCAACTTCTTCAGAGTTGATGTGATTACCTACCAGTAAACACTGAAGTAGGGTGCAAAGCTCATAGAGGTTCCTGTTCTTTCATTTACAAAGAGGTTGTCATATTTAATTTTGAAAGAATTCAAATTGTTAGACACGATGATGTTAGTTGGTATTATGTTTCAAGTTTTGACAACTCCAACACTGTTGTGGAAGCGGAAATGTACAAGTTGTGCTCAAGCATGGTGACTGTTTAGCTGAGGAATATATGCATTGATTTCTTTTTATTAAAGCCGTCCACCATAATGTCGGGAACAGGTATCTACAGGTTTCAACAGATGTGCGAATGTGACAACACATGGAATCTCACACATTCATATGAATTAGTACAGCCCTAGTTAAGGATGTTTAATCATATAAGCAATCGTACTTACACAATAGAGAGCTTAGTCTCACGTTTCCTCCAGGAGTAATAGAAATTAATATTCAGGTTCTTCGACCAAAATTTATGTCTTGTAGTTAGTTATATGTTCACATCACACAAATGCCAAATAAACGACTGAACAGTAATCATGGTGACTGATATCCAGTAACACATCTTATTTCATTATAAAATTTCATTATTAAACGTTTTAAAAATCAACTTATGAGCTATTGATGGTTCAGACTATGACGCCACAAATGGTGCACGGCTTTGTTTAAATAAAGACGCTCTTGAAAAATTATGAAACCTTCTCAGATATAACCATGCCGATTGTCAAGTTTGGGTGGAAGATGATACAAAATGTGATAATTTGTATAGCCCACATGTATACTTTTTCAATACTGACCATTTCTTCAGGGTAAAATTCCTTCAGGGGACAAGGACCCTATGAGACTAGGGACTTTAAAACTAAGGATCCATTGATTCGTAGTTGATCCACCATTGGCCCTTGGTGGATATGCTCTTTTCAATATTTTATTTTCATCCTAGCACTCTAAAAATGTACACAATATTTAATATCTCACCCAGCCAGACTGTGAACACAAGCCAACTATGAAATGTGCAGAGCTTGAACTGCTTGAATGTCTTACATCTTCACTACATTTTTAGAGAATCGGAAGCACTTTTTGCCAAAGAATTCACACAGTACCAAAGTATCCACACGAAAATGCCCACAAAGTGATGACCGATGGGTAACACTGCTATAGTGTGACAAAATTTCGTGGATTTGAGTGGCTATTCCGGACCTTGTTCAAATATCACCTCTTCTGAAGGTGTTAGGTATAAATTCATTACTTCAATGAATCAGAAATACTTACCTGACCTAAAATTTTCGGAATCTTGTCGACGATGAATATGGGTCCCTAAACTGGGTTGTCCCGTTTCTAAGAACAGAGTCAGTGTACACACAAATAACATTTATAACACAGATAGAATACCACGTGATCTATTTTGCCAAGTAGTGTCAGACAAAAAGGTCTTGGATTTGAAAATCCAATTATTGTCAGGTATTAGATTTTTTCCAGTTTCCACCTATTCAAAATGAATTATTATTTCATGTTATTAATGCAAGAAATACTGATGATGAAATAGCATGCTGTATCAATGTTCACCTGTTATCAAGATTGAAAAAATATACAGAAAAATACCTAGCCAAAAGGAGTTGGATAACTGACTCAGAACAGGCATTTTATCAAATAGACATTTGTAGAAAATGCGCTTAATGTACAAGTAGACTCCCGTATACTTGAAAATGCTCCTACATATGAATTTTTGTGAGCCTTAAACGATACTACTAGTTAAATTTAACAAATACTTAAAATTTTTTGTCTGCATCAAACGAATATAATTTTTTAATATTTATTGGTTTGTAGCACAAAAGAGTTAGCTTTTCACGTAAAAAGTGTAATGTACAATAGTTTAACATTTGCAGTACAAACTGTTATACTTCATGGCACTTGCTTAAGATGATGTGAGATACAAGAAAACTAATATGTATTTACTAATATCGTCTACCAGAAGCATCAGTAAGCATAGGAAATATATTGCCAACAATACTTCAGTATATTAAACCAATCACACTCGATAATATAATAAAAAAAAAAATTACATTTCGTAGGCCTAAACCTCTGTAACAGATTATTATTAATCGCTATTCGGTGATCATTCACTCATAACATTTAGTTGTTTTAAAGGTTCTAAATACAGTTTAGTAGTTAAAAGAGTAAAGGCCTATACAGCAACTCGGTTAATACGGATACTTTTTTATCTCCTACATTCCTGTTAATACGTACATAAAAACATACATACATACTTATATATATATATATATATATATATATATATATATATATATATATATATATATATATATATATATATATATATATTTAAAGTATAGTTACGAAATGCTCTTTATATGTTTGACTTTTATCCTGCACCTCTTGTCTTGAAACCTTCACAATGTTCAGTTTGTTTAACTATCTCCTTCTGTGCACCTACCTTTCTAAACGCATATACTAATAATACATTCATTAAACTTTTTTTTTTTAATTTCTTTAGGTTTAATTCCCCCAAAGATTTTTTTTGTATATTTATATATTTAATTATTTATATATTTTATTATTTTTTTCTTAGTTTCTGCGAGAAGCAAGTTGCAGTCTCAGCTGTTCAAATTCTTCTTTCCTTTTGGCTTCAGCTAAGCGGGACCTCTCTCTTCTCTCTCTAATGGCAGCTAGCTCATCAGCTGGATAATAGTTTTCGCTGGGGAAGTGATAAACATATATTAGTTTGAGATTATACTAGAATCGTACATATGAATCATTTTCTCTCTATCACATTATGCTAGAAATGTTTGAATAGACTCCTTAAAAGCAATGGCAATCACATTCTGAAGCTTTGGTATCACATATATACAATAAAGATGAACTCTGTTCTTGATCCAAGAGGATGTTTGACACTACTTCGAAAAACCAAAGCGGGCCATAATAAACTATATAGTATATTGAAACATGCCAAATGTGTCTATTATGAATCAAGTCATCAATAACAAATTAGGAAAACTCACCATCCACGGACATTCTCTGGTTCATCACAGTTATTGGCGTCTTCGTTAAATACGGTTCCCAGTTCGCAGGAATTCATTCTAGGAGAAGCTCCTACGCAAATGAAGAACTGACGGCAATCACGGGGTGATCTCAAACGGGCATGGCCGTACAAGAGGATTTGACTAAGATCAGCTTGCTCAGGGCAGCTAAATCCAAGAAAAGCTGTAACATTGGAGTTGAGATATAATGAAATCAAATCCATGAAATGGAAGGAAACGCAATAATAAATACAGTAGTTATCAAAACGTCAACATATATATACTGCATAGAAGTCCAATAGAAAAGAAAATCATATACGAGTTATTTAGGTTTGGAAGCTATTAAACAATGAATACGAGTGATTCTTCCCTTTATCATGATTAATACATTGGCATGACTGTCTCTTCGCTATCATATTCATGTAGTATAATATAACCTGTAGAAGAATTTATGGAAGAAGATTTATTTTGGCTGTTTAAGTACCTGCGGAGTCACAGTCTGGAGACTCATCAGGCCATTCGCATCTGTAAGTGGCAGATGAAAAGGCAAGACCCTCTGGACAGTTGAATTGGAAGGCATTTCCATCTACGCAGTTGAAGAAGTAACTGCACTGAGCACGGTCTCCAGAGCCGTAGTAACCCCATGCATTAGGACAGCCTTCACTTGGGACAGGTGGCTCTGGAAGGTTAAATAATTAGTTATGGGTAAATCGTTGAAAAATAGATATGATTTTAAAACTAAAGCTCTATCATTGGGTGTACTTCTTTTATGCTATTATTCACTGTGGCATAAGAAATGGTAAAAAAAACAAAACAAATAAAGACTATGCTAGTTGAGTCCAATCTATGTACTGTATACAGGACAATTGGTTACTCAATCTGCAGCTACCGATATTGATAATTCTGACTGGCAATATGAGCATGAAATATTGTATGCACGCAAACAGATGGAAACTTACGGGTTCTAGTTCTGGATCCACAATCAACGTCGATGGGATAATCACATGGATATCTACCGTTGGTGATTTTATCGTTGAAGAGAAGGCCTGGAGGGCAATACTCTTCGGTCACTACGCCATACTTGCACTGAGTGTATTTGTCGCACTGCTGGGAGTCGGGAAAATACAAGATCTCATCATCCTTACAGGATTGTGCTGTAACTGAAAACAAAATAAAAAATTTCATATTAGACTAGTTTAATGCGTGCACACTAACACACAAACATAAAATTTGCATTAAAAGGAAAGAATTAAGAATCCCAGACTATTATATACTGGAAGGGGGGTTTATATTAAAATTCCTCCCATGATTGTCAATGCATTCACCAAATTGTGCTTACTGTAAAGAGCCTATGTTCGTAATACCCCGTCTCCTTATAGATCCACTTTCATACTCGATGATACTTATCATATATGCCCTAGATATTATGAATCCACTTAGCATAGACTACTTCCTCGTTAATCGAATTCACATTCAACTAATCTTACACTAAAAAGTACTTCCTTACATTCTCCAGAGTAGTTTCCCTATTAAGCTTCAGATTATGACTTCTAGTTCTAAAGCCACCCATATAGAATATCGCTCCTGTCCAATCTGTCAAGACGATGTAGGAATTTAAAAACTCGTCATATCCCCCCTTTCTTATAGCTTTAAGTGTTGGTGGGTCTAACTTCATCAGTCTCTCCTCATAACTGAGATTGCGAATCTATGTCACTAGTTCCGTAGCGTGCGTGCTGCTTCTGGAATTCGAACTTGATAAAAACATATAAACAATGAAAGGTTGAGGGAGTTAGATTTGTCATCACTCGAAGCTATTAGATATGACAACGAATTTCAAATTTATTTGGTTTTGACGGATTGGACAAAAGGTGATACTTTGATATGGGAGGCTCTAGAACCATGGGCCATAGTTCGAGGCTTTGCAAGAAAATTTCTTTGTGGACTGCAAGGAGATTCTCTTTAGTGTAAGAATAGTTGCTAATTGGCAGTCGGCAAGTGCTTTAGTTTTTTCTTGCATCCAATCTCTCGAGCTCTCCCTCCCCATCTCTCTCTGAAGATGACCTGACTCCAGCACTTGTCTGACGATAGATGGCAATCCTACCCTTGTTGACCTCGAAGTTAAAAGTGAAAGTGGTTATTATGTACAAGAAACGAATGGCGTTTGACCACATTAAGCTTATACAGACTTAGCATTAATAAATTGATCGCGTCTTCTCTCTCTTTCCTAACGGGACTGGTAGGTAACGGGATGCATCATGAAATGATATATTACCCTCATGTAACTTAGTATTATCAAGATTGAATGAATTAATTTCGCACTAGTAAATTGATACTGGGTAGGTCTGCCCTGGAGTGGTGAAATTATATTGATTATTCCTTTCACTAATACTGGGGACCACAGTAGTGCAGTGGTTAGAGTACTCGATACGGGAAGTGACAAACTCGTGGTCGAGCCCATGCGGGCGTTAGGAAGGGCAGTCAGCCTTAACTGCCCAGTTATAACTTGCATGTGTCTACCCCCATTCGAACGGAGTCTAATAGTGACATAAAACCACAAACAACGATACAACAAACTTTTTCACTAACGCTACCACTGTTACAACTACCAGGTACTAATGTATGTATGTATGTATGTATGTATGTATGTATGTATGTTGATACCAACTGAGGCAGGACAATTTAATACTGGATAGCAAAATGGGGTAAGTGTGAATCTAACAAGGCTATCTGTATCTTTCACACATTAAAGAACATGTTATCAAGACTTCTGAAATTGCAATTATTATTATGTTTGCAATTACTTATGAAGTGTGTATCATAAAATGCTCATTAAGACGCGTGTACTATATTATGTTCCAATCATATGTGAACCTCGTAATGAAGTCATTACAAATATTCGCTTGTTTACCACCGAAAAACCCGTTGCTGGGAGCTTCATACTGCAACCTGATCTTTCAGCTAACAAGTAAAATCCCGCTTCACCTTTCATAAGAGAAGGTTCTCTCTTCCAAAGGAACAGGTTGTCCTTGAGCTTCCAACAACTTATTCACTCTAAAACTCGCTAATCCTTTAAGGATTATTATCATTCTTTAATACTGAAAATACAGTATATAACGTCAAGGTTCTCTAATAGGACAAGATTTAAATCATGAGGCTATAACTCCATTTAACTCTCAAGAACTCTCCACTATAATACTCACTCCTTCTTTAAGGATCATTATCATTTATTCTTTTCTGTTTGGAATCACAGTGAATAACATTTACTTCCCTTGAGAAGACGAGATAAATTGCTGAAGCCACAACTTTTTCTTTAAAAAATCACACTAATCCTTCCAATTTTAATATCAGTTTCTCCTGTTTGAAATGACAGTATATAAAATGAAGGTTATATCAAAGGACATCATGATGAAGAAGCGATTTCTAAACCTGAGATTTCTTGTAATGGTTTGTCAGCTTTTGACACAACGTGATAATTCTTTTAACCGAGTACAGTCCTTGAGGCAGATGACGAACTTACGATTAATTAGTTCTGAAGATTAAATGAAGTAACTGTTTGCATTTTACATGTGCCACTATTAATTCCCATTCGAATTAAGGTGGACACATGGGCTGGAGCTGAGGCATTAAGGCTGGATACCCTTCCTGACGCTCCGAGGTGGTCTCGGGTACTGGTTTGTCACTGAAGCATATTTATACATTTGGATAAAATTTGTTTCCTACTCCTGCTTTGAAAAACAAATAAGATTTTTTTTTTTGGGGGGTATGGGTAGATAACAAGTTTAAGTGATTTCCATAATGTTTGACCCTTTGAATATTATGAATGGCATATTCTGTAAATAAAAACAAAATATACTTTTCTAATATGCAAAAATATTACAAGTGTTTTCTAAAGACTACACGAAAAAACCTTTCCAAGGGGAAAATCACTAGACAAGTGTACATATATCCTTGATAATAACATATTCAGCTTTATCACTGAGTAAATATTATCAGAAGTTAAATTTCAAGACTAGTACTTTAATGTTTTAACCTTGATTTCAATGGTCCGAAAGTGAGTTGTTGGTTTTAGCTACTTTAAAGCATACAGCTCTCTCTCTCTCTCTCTCTCTCTCTCTCTCTCTCTCTCTCTCTCTCTCTCTCTCTCTCTCTCTCTCTCTCTCTCTCTCTCTCTCTCTCTCTCTCTCTGTGTGTGTGTGTGTGTGTGTGTGTGTGTGTGTGTGTGTGTGTGTGTGTGTGTGTGTGTGTGTGTGTATGTGTGTGTCTTTCCCAAGTGTAATGAGAAGGAAGGAATACTGAGGAAATAATTCTCATTAGACATTTACATGTATATTCAATCATAAATGCATATTTCCTAGTACACATATCTAATTCTTAGCAAACATACATAAATACGAGACAATGCATAAGGTGATTAACTTAATAAACTTATTGATTGTGATGTTGCACAATACATTACAGGGATATCATGTACGTAATGAAATCTTTGCATATATATATTTATATATATATATATATATATATATATATATATATATATATATATATATATATATATATATATATATATATATATATATATATATATATATATATATATATTATATATACGTAACGCTTACTTATGTGTATATATACTGTGTGATATATATATATATATATATATATATATATATATATATATATATATATATGTATATATATATATATATATATATATATATATATATATATATATATATGTATATATATATATATATATATATATATATATATATATATATATATATATATATATATATATATATATATATCTATATATATATATATATATATATATATATATATATATATATATATATATATATATATATATATATATATATATATATATATATATATACATATATATACACCACACGACAAGCAACTGTGACCATAACGGTCTCAGGTCATTTGGACACTTGCCCCACCTACTTTTCAAGATTCTCGACAAGTGACCTTCTGATGAAGCACACCCAGAGCCACCACCTTCCCTTTCTTTGGCAGTTTGCTTTGCTTGGGCCATGCGTTAGCCCCGGTCAACTCAGCAAGTTCATTAAGCACACCATTAGATATGTGAAGATTCCGGTGGCGATAGTATTCTCAGGTGAGAGAATTCAATACAGGTAAAATATCCACACGCAGGTCTAATTTCACATACACACACAAACTCACAAATACACACATATTCACAGATACACAAGCACGAGTCTCTCTCTCTCTCTCTCTCTCTCTCTCTCTCTCTCTCTCTCTCTCTCTCTCTCTCTCTCTCTCTCTCTCTCTCTACACACACACACACACACACACTCTATATATATATATATATATATATATATATATATATATATATATATATATATATATATATATATATATATATATATATATATATATATATATAGATAGATAGATAGATAGATAGAAAATCCAAAATAAAAACATAGGAGAAAACAGTATGTTGAATGGTGTATTGAAAACAAATCATATACAGACGTTCAACGAAGCTTTAGAACTAATTACAACAGAAATCCTCCATCAAGAACAATCAGACGAGCGTAGTACAGGTAGTGGCGGTGAAATTCAATGGCTAGCTGAATCTCCCAACAGAACAGCCTATGATCTATCTTATTTTTACACTTTCATAGTACTTGTGTGTCTGACTTGGCATTAATAAACTAATTAACCCACTCTCCTTTATCCAGTTCATTCATTATAAATTATCTGAAAAATAAATTGTAAAAACTTGGTACAAACTGTAGGATCAAACAAAAACTAGGACCAAAAACAAAATTCATATAGAGAAAAGCCCTACAAAATTTGTTTGCAAAATAGCACAACATGGGATTTTTTTACACTTTGTGATAGATATTATCAACAGGCAGAAAATGCACAGGTAAATTTAGGACAACCCGTGATTACCTAATTGTGATTACCTAATTGTGTTTACGGGAAAGAGCCCAAAGCTCGTATCTTCCCGTCTCCTGATCGGTTCCATTTTATACTTAGTGATACTTATCATACCTGTCCTTAAAACTATGGATTGAGATAGCATTAACTACCTCCTTGCTTAGCGAATTCCAATTATCAACTACTCTTACACTGAAAAAGTATTTCCTTACATATATATATATATATATATATATATATATATATATATATATATATATATATATATATATATATATATATATATATATATGTATAAATATATTCAAAATTAAACCGTGATATTAACAATAAAATTATCACGACAATCTTTTGTGACCATCAGGGAACTTGGACTCGCGTCGCAAGTTACAGAATCATGCCACCATACCGACCAGGCCACTACGACCAACAAAAGTCAGAATATCATGACCGAATCAGATCAGGAAGACTTTCCCGTTAGTCATTTATATATATATATATATATATATATATATATATATATATATATATATATATATATATATATATATATATATATTGTTCCGGTTTTACGTCACGGACTCCCTTTTCTACCAAGGGCTTGGACGGTTGCCTTATTGCGAAGGACTTGTTTTGGCAGATGTAGTCGTTACCCTGAGTGCATGCCCTTGCTAACCTCAGACCGTGACGGGGCGCGAACCCTCAACCTGACCTCAAAGTCGCGGACGATACCGCTTGAGCTACGGTAACTACAAATGTTTTGGTCCTATTTTAATCTTACGAAATATAGCTTCAGAAGTGCCTCTCGTTGTCCAGAGATAAGTGAGGACTGTTCAGACCGATACACACAGACACCTATGAATTTTTATGAGTGATTGTCCGAACCTAATGAATACCATCATATACATACAACATTCATATCCAATGCCAGCAATCCCCCTAAAGGAGGTGGCCTAGTCAAAGCACACACATTCACCGAGAGATAATAGGCTTGATCATTCCTCTCTCTCTCTCTCTCTCTCTCTCTCTCTCTCTCTCTCTCTCTCTCTCTCTCTCTCTATATATATATATATATATATATATATATATATATATATATATATATATATATATATATATATTTATATATATATATATATATATATATATATATATATATATATATATATACATATATATATATATATATATATATATATATATATATATATATATATATATATATATATATATATATATATAATCTATTGAGCTTGTCTCCTATCAGCTGGTGCAACAATAGTTTGCTTTTTTACTACATTTCCTATGACACTATAAAAATGTGCACGAACGTATAAACACCCGTTAAAAGCAAAAATAATTTTACTATATGCATAATTGAAGTACATTTTATATATTAATATGTCATGTTTCATTACTGTCATTACACGACAAAATAGGCTAATACTACACTGTGTGTGAGTGCGTGCGTGAGAGAGAGAGAGAGAGAGAGAGAGAGAGAGAGAGAGAGAGAGAGAGAGAGAGAGAGAGAGAGAGAGAGAGAGAGAGAGAGAGAGAGAGAGAGAGAGAGAGAGAGAGAGAGGTCAAAGAACCACAAAAATCCTTATTACTGATGAAACAACAAAATCTCTTCTTCTTTCTCTCCACAAAGTATTAAATACAAATTTTTTTTTTCATAACGAAACCATGACATTTCAAGGCCATTATTTATTCATTTATCTGTTTATTAATATTTTTTGCATTATCACTGCTGCATGATTTAATTCAAACTAAACTATTAAAATTGCCAAAACTATGTAATTAGAACTATACATGCAGTAATGTGTTAAAAAAAGAAAAATTGAGAAGCACCTTCGATTTTAACAATATTTTACTTTACAAAAATCATTTATTAATATATTTATCTATTAATCTATTAACTGTAAGAACTGTGATATGGGAATATTTGTTAGTTTTCCAACATTTACCTTCACACATCTTAAGGTGTACTCAATGAGAGTGATGAAGTGACAGAGGCTACCACTCGAAGGACAACATAATCCCCATTCTAAACGGCTGCCTAAGCAAAAAAAATTCAAATATTTGATTTGAAATAACTTTTTTAATACGTGGATCACCCTGAAGGCGGTTTTACAGGACTTTCCAGCCTACGTACCATCTGAAGACATCGACCAAGCAGAGGCCGAGCTAGTCAATGCCCTGCAAGCTGCAGCAAACTCCTCCATACCCCTCTGCAAACCACAACACACCACTCATCGGGACAGATGGTATTACTGTGACAGAGTTAAAGAACTCAACCACCGGCTCAACGTCATTCGGAAATGCACAGGAAACGTCGCACTGAAGACTCCTACCGCACTCTCCAGGCAGTCAAACAACATGTCCATGAAGAGACTCGCAACATCAAGAGGAATAAATGGCTAGAGTGGTGTTCCAACCTAGATGCTCACACCTCTGTGGGCCAGATGTGGAGGAGCATCAACTCCTTTGCTAAAGGAAAACCTCCTAAAATCACCCCCCACAGGGATCCTAGCAGGGCAGCAGAAGAACTCGCCATCAAATTCGCGGATAGAGCAAGCTCTAACCAGCTCCCCATCACCACCAGAGCAACACTCCAGGACCTCACCACTGCAAGATGGGAAGAAATAGAAGAGGCCATCAACACTGAAGATGAAACAGATGCTCCATTCTCCCTGACTGAGCTACTAAGAGTAAGCAAAAGCTCTAAGAACACAGCCCCAGGTGCCGACAGAATAACATACACAATGATCCAAAAAATGGGGCCCCAAGGGGAGCTTGCTCTACTCTCTCTGATCAATTTGACATACACACGAAGAATCAGACCAGCCTCATGGAACAGAGCAGACATTCAGCCCATCCAAAACCACAGGACCCTGACAACCCTCGCCCCATCTCCCTCCTAAGCTGCCTGAGCAAGACGGCAGAAAAGATGGTACTTAACAGAGTCCGCTGGAAATGCCCACCCTTCCCAGAAAACATGTTTGCCTACCAGCCTGGCTTAGGCACCTCAGAATGCATAGCCTCCATGCTATCATTTCTCAACAACAGCCGTGGTTACATTGTTTTTCTAGACCTAGAGAAGGCCTTTGAACTAGCCAATGTGCCGGCAATACTCTCTGCTCTCGTA
>JAXCGZ010001965.1:152500-162783 GCA_037179515.1 Halocaridina rubra | reverse complement strand
ACAGGTTTTAACGCTAAAGAGAGCGGATGGAAGCATCACTGAGACGGATGAAGAGATCTGCAAAGAATTGAACAAGGAGTTTCAGTCAGTATTTACAGTAGAAAATACCCCACCCCCTCAGATTGCAGTGATAGAAGCTCAAGGGCCGGTATTAGAGAACATCAACCTTACAGCCACAGAGGTATGCAAAGCGCTGATGGATTTAGATGTTCATAAAGCTACAGGTCCTGATGACATATCCCCTCATGTGCTTAAAAAATGCGCAAACACAATATCAGTGGCACTAAGTATCATATTAAGGAGTCACTGGAGTCGGGGGAGATTCCAAGATGCTGGAAACAAGCAAATGTGATACCTATCTTCAAAAAGGGAAGGAGGGATACGGCTCTGAACTATAGACCAGTTTCCTTGACCAGCATAGTTTGCGAAGTTATGGAGAAACTACTAAGGAAACATATCTCTCTTCACTTGGAATCCTTCAACTTTTTGTCAGTGAGGCAACATGGCTTCAGAGAAGGTAGATCAACAGTAACAAACTTATTAGAATTTTATGATGAGGTAAGCCAAATCTTACAGGAAAGAGAGGGCTGGGCAGATTGCATATTCCTAGACTTCCAGAAAGCGTTTGACACTGTTCCACATGGGAGACTTATTAGGAAGCTGCAATCAATGGCTAGAATAGGTGGAAATGTTTTGGAATGGATAAAAACTTACTTACTTGGAAGGGAACAGAGGGTTAGAGTAAGACACTCAGTGTCTGAATGGAGAAGAGTTAGTAGTGGAGTTCCACAGAGTTTAGTTTTAGGGCCACTTTTGTTCCTTGTATATGTAAATGACCTACCAGAGTCTGTAAATTCATTCATGAATATGTTTGCAGATGATGCAAAGATTGTGAAGAAAGTAAAAAACGAGAACAATGGTAGAGAACTTCAGGAGGATCTAAATAATCTGCATGAGTGGTCAGAAAAGTGGCTAATGAAATTCAATACTTCAAAATGTAAGGTAATGAGAATGGGTACAAGTGCAAGAAGGCCCAAGCTTGACTACTCGGTGGCTGGAGTACAACTTCAAGAGACAGAAAATGAGAGAGATCTAGGAGTAAACATACTGTCAGATTTGTCTCCAGAAATACATATAAATGGCATAGTAAGGGCAGCATATGCATTCTTATCAAATGTAAGGGTAGCCTTCAGGCACATGGACAAGGAAATGTTCAGAAATATTTATGTAACCTATGTGAGGCCAAAACTCGAATATGCAGCCCCCTTTTGGAATCCGCACTTGAAAAAGCACATAGCTAAGCTTGAAAAAGTTCAAAGACATGCCACGAAACTGGTGCCAGAAATACGCAATCTCAGTTATGATGAGAGGCTGAGGGAATTAGACTTACCATCACTCGAAGCTAGAAGAGTGAGGGGGGATATGGTGACAGTCTTTAAATTCCTTCATGGTTATGATAGAGTGGATAGGGATCGATATTTTGATATGGCTGGCTCTAGAACTAGAGGTCATAGTTTGAAGCTTCGTAAGAAAACTTCTTTGCAGGATGTAAGGAAATACTTTTTCAGTGTAAGAGTAGTTGATAATTGGAATTGGCTAAGCGAGGAGGTAGTTAATGGTATCTCAATCCCTAGTTTTAAGGACAGGTATGATAAGTATGACTAAGTATAAAATGGAACCGATCAGGAGACGGGAAGATACGAGCTTTGAGCTCTTTCCCGTAATCACAATTAGGTAATCACAATTAGGTAATCACACATGACATCTTTTGTGAGAAATATGGGAAGATAGTAGATTGCTGCATACCTGTCACCAAAGTAGGTGTAATTCATGCAAGAGAGAAATGGTTCGATAATGGGTGTAAAAGAGCTAAGGAGTGGAGAGACAAATGCTGGAAAAGGTATAGGAGGAGAAAAAACATAAATGCCTGGCAAACCTACAAAAGAGCAAGAAATGACTACCTAAGTAAAAGGAGAGAGGCAGAGAGAGACTATGAGAGGGACATCACCAGGAAGGCTAAAGAAAATCCCAAGCTTTTCCACAGCTTTATCAGAGGAAAACTGAAGGTAAAAGAACAGGTTTTAACGCTAAAGAGAGCGGATGGAAGCATCACTGAGACGGATGAAGAGATCTGCAAAGAATTGAACAAGGAGTTTCAGTCAGTATTTACAGTAGAAATTACCCCACCCCCTCAGATTGCAGTGATAGAAGCTCAAGGGCCGGTATTAGAGAACATCAACCTTACAGCCACAGAGGTATGCAAAGCGCTGATGGATTTAGATGTTCTTAAAGCTACAGGTCCTGATGACATATCCCCTCATGTGCTTAAATAATGCGCAAACACAATATCAGTGGCACTAAGTATCATATTAAGGAGTCACTGGAGTCGGGGGAGATTCCAAGATGCTGGAAACAAGCAAATGTGATACCTATCTTCAAAAAGGGAAGGAGGGATACGGCTCTGAACTATAGACCAGTTTCTTTGACCAGCATAGTTTGCAAAGTTATGGAGAAACTACTAAGGAAACATATCTCTCTTCACTTGGAATCCTTCAACTTTTTGTCAGTGAGGCAACATGGCTTCAGAGAAGGTAGATCAACAGTAACAAAATTATTAGAATTTTATGATGAGGTAAGCCAAATCTTACAGGAAAGAGAGGGCTGGGCAGATTGCATATTCCTAGACTTCCAGAAAGCGTTTGACACTGTTCCACATGGGAGACTTATTAGGAAGCTGCAATCAATGGCTAGAATAGGTGGAAATGTTTTGGAATGGATAAAAACTTACATAGAAGGAAGGGAACAGAGGGTTAGAGTAAGACACTCAGTGTCTGAATGGAGAAGAGTTAGTAGTGGAGTTCCACAGGGTTTAGTTTTAGGGCCACTTTTGTTCCTTGTATATGTAAATGACCTACCAGAGTCTGTAAATTCATTCATGAATATGTTTGCAGATGATGCAAAGATTGTGAAGAAAGTAAAAAACGAGAACAATGGTAGAGAACTTCAGGAGGATCTAAATAATCTGCATGAGTGGTCAGAAAAGTGGCTAATGAAATTCAATACTTCAAAATGTAAGGTAATGAGAATGGGTACAAGTGCAAGAAGGCCCAAGCTTGACTACTCGGTGGCTGGAGTAAAACTTCAAGAGACAGAAAATGAGAGAGATCTAGGAGTAAACATACTGTCAGATTTGTCTCCAGAAATACATATAAATGGCATAGTAAGGGCAGCATATGCATTCTTATCAAATGTAAGGGTAGCCTTGAGGCACATGGACAAGGAAATGTTCAGAAATATTTATGTAACCTATGTGAGGCCAAAACTCGAATATGCAGCCCCCTTTTGGAATCCGCACTTGAAAAAGCACATAGCTAAGCTTGAAAAAGTTCAAAGACATGCCACGAAACTGGTGCCAGAAATACGCAATCTCAGTTATGATGAGAGGCTGAGGGAATTAGACTTACCATCACTCGAAGCTAGAAGAGTGAGTGGGGATATGGTGACAGTCTTTAAATTCCTTCATGGTTATGATAGAGTGGATAGGGATCGATATTTTGATATGGCTGGCTCTAGAACTAGAGGTCATAGTTTGAAGCTTCGTAAGAAAACTTCTTTGCAGGATGTAAGGAAATACTTTTTCAGTGTAAGAGTAGTTGATAATTGGAATTGGCTAAGCGAGGAGGTAGTTAATGGTATCTCAATCCCTAGTTTTAAGGACAGGTATGATAAGTATGACTAAGTATAAAATGGAACCGATCAGGAGACGGGAAGATACGAGCTTTGAGCTCTTTCCCGTAATCACAATTAGGTAATCACACATGACATCTTTTGTGAGAAATATGGGAAGATAGTAGATTGCTGCATACCTGTCACCAAAGTAGGTGTAATTCATGCAAGAGAGAAATGGTTCGATAATGGGTGTAAAAGAGCTAAGGAGTGGAGAGACAAATGCTGGAAAAGGTATAGGAGGAGAAAAAACATAAATGCCTGGCAAACCTACAAAAGAGCAAGAAATGACTACCTAAGTAAAAGGAGAGAGGCAGAGAGAGACTATGAGAGGGACATCACCAGGAAGGCTAAAGAAAATCCCAAGCTTTTCCACAGCTTTATCAGAGGAAAACTGAAGGTAAAAGAACAGGTTTTAACGCTAAAGAGAGCGGATGGAAGCATCACTGAGACGGATGAAGAGATCTGCAAAGAATTGAACAAGGAGTTTCAGTCAGTATTTACAGTAGAAATTACCCCACCCCCTCAGATTGCAGTGATAGAAGCTCAAGGGCCGGTATTAGAGAACATCAACCTTACAGCCACAGAGGTATGCAAAGCGCTGATGGATTTAGATGTTCTTAAAGCTACAGGTCCTGATGACATATCCCCTCATGTGCTTAAATAATGCGCAAACACAATATCAGTGGCACTAAGTATCATATTAAGGAGTCACTGGAGTCGGGGGAGATTCCAAGATGCTGGAAACAAGCAAATGTGATACCTATCTTCAAAAAGGGAAGGAGGGATACGGCTCTGAACTATAGACCAGTTTCTTTGACCAGCATAGTTTGCAAAGTTATGGAGAAACTACTAAGGAAACATATCTCTCTTCACTTGGAATCCTTCAACTTTTTGTCAGTGAGGCAACATGGCTTCAGAGAAGGTAGATCAACAGTAACAAAATTATTAGAATTTTATGATGAGGTAAGCCAAATCTTACAGGAAAGAGAGGGCTGGGCAGATTGCATATTCCTAGACTTCCAGAAAGCGTTTGACACTGTTCCACATGGGAGACTTATTAGGAAGCTGCAATCAATGGCTAGAATAGGTGGAAATGTTTTGGAATGGATAAAAACTTACATAGAAGGAAGGGAACAGAGGGTTAGAGTAAGACACTCAGTGTCTGAATGGAGAAGAGTTAGTAGTGGAGTTCCACAGGGTTTAGTTTTAGGGCCACTTTTGTTCCTTGTATATGTAAATGACCTACCAGAGTCTGTAAATTCATTCATGAATATGTTTGCAGATGATGCAAAGATTGTGAAGAAAGTAAAAAACGAGAACAATGGTAGAGAACTTCAGGAGGATCTAAATAATCTGCATGAGTGGTCAGAAAAGTGGCTAATGAAATTCAATACTTCAAAATGTAAGGTAATGAGAATGGGTACAAGTGCAAGAAGGCCCAAGCTTGACTACTCGGTGGCTGGAGTAAAACTTCAAGAGACAGAAAATGAGAGAGATCTAGGAGTAAACATACTGTCAGATTTGTCTCCAGAAATACATATAAATGGCATAGTAAGGGCAGCATATGCATTCTTATCAAATGTAAGGGTAGCCTTCAGGCACATGGACAAGGAAATGTTCAGAAATATTTATGTAACCTATGTGAGGCCAAAACTCGAATATGCAGCCCCCTTTTGGAATCCGCACTTGAAAAAGCACATAGCTAAGCTTGAAAAAGTTCAAAGACATGCCACGAAACTGGTGCCAGAAATACGCAATCTCAGTTATGATGAGAGGCTGAGGGAATTAGACTTACCATCACTCGAAGCTAGAAGAGTGAGTGGGGATATGGTGACAGTCTTTAAATTCCTTCATGGTTATGATAGAGTGGATAGGGATCGATATTTTGATATGGCTGGCTCTAGAACTAGAGGTCATAGTTTGAAGCTTCGTAAGAAAACTTCTTTGCAGGATGTAAGGAAATACTTTTTCAGTGTAAGAGTAGTTGATAATTGGAATTGGCTAAGCGAGGAGGTAGTTAATGGTATCTCAATCCCTAGTTTTAAGGACAGGTATGATAAGTATGACTAAGTATAAAATGGAACCGATCAGGAGACGGGAAGATACGAGCTTTGAGCTCTTTCCCGTAAACACAATTAGGTAATCACACATGACATCTATTGTGAGAAATATGGGAAGATAGTAGATTGCTGCATACCTGTCACCAAAGTAGGTGTAATTCATGCCAGAGAGAAATGGTTCGATAATGGGTGTAAAAGAGCTAAGGAGTGGAGAGACAAATGCTGGAAAAGGTATAGGAGGAGAAAAAACATAAATGCCTGGCAAACCTACAAAAGAGCAAGAAATGACTACCTAAGTAAAAGGAGAGAGGCAGAGAGAGACTATGAGAGGGACATCACCAGGAAGGCTAAAGAAAATCCCAAGCTTTTCCACAGCTTTATCAGAGGAAAACTGAAGGTAAAAGAACAGGTTTTAACGCTAAAGAGAGCGGATGGAAGCATCACTGAGACGGATGAAGAGATCTGCAAAGAATTGAACAAGGAGTTTCAGTCAGTATTTACAGTAGAAAATACCCCACCCCCTCAGATTGCAGTGATAGAAGCTCAAGGGCCGGTATTAGAGAACATCAACCTTACAGCCACAGAGGTATGCAAAGCGCTGATGGATTTAGATGTTTTTAAAGCTACAGGTCCTGATGACATATCCCGTCATGTGCTTAAAAAATGCGCAAACACAATATCAGTGGCACTAAGTATCATATTAAGGAGTCACTGGAGTCGGGGGAGATTCCAAGATGCTGGAAACAAGCAAATGTGATACCTATCTTCAAAAAGGGAAGGAGGGATACGGCTCTGAACTATAGACCAGTTTCTTTGACCAGCATAGTTTGCAAAGTTATGGAGAAACTACTAAGGAAACATATCTCTCTTCACTTGGAATCCTTCAACTTTTTGTCAGTGAGGCAACATGGCTTCAGAGAAGGTAGATCAACAGTAACAAACTTATTAGAATTTTATGATGAGGTAAGCCAAATCTTACAGGAAAGAGAGGGCTGGGCAGATTGCATATTCCTAGACTTCCAGAAAGCGTTTGACACTGTTCCACATGGGAGACTTATTAGGAAGCTGCAATCAATGGCTAGAATAGGTGGAAATGTTTTGGAATGGATAAAAACTTACTTACTTGGAAGGGAACAGAGGGTTAGAGTAAGACACTCAGTGTCTGAATGGAGAAGAGTTAGTAGTGGAGTTCCACAGGGTTTAGTTTTAGGGCCACTTTTGTTCCTTGTATATGTAAATGACCTACCAGAGTCTGTAAATTCATTCATGAATATGTTTGCAGATGATGCAAAGATTGTGAAGAAAGTAATAAACGAGAACAATGGTAGAGAACTTCAGGAGGATCTAAATAATCTGCATGAGTGGTCAGAAAAGTGGCTAATGAAATTCAATACTTCAAAATGTAAGGTAATGAGAATGGGTACAAGTGCAAGAAGGCCCAAGCTTGACTACTCGGTGGCTGGAGTACAACTTCAAGAGACAGAAAATGAGAGAGATCTAGGAGTAAACATACTGTCAGATTTGTCTCCAGAAATACATATAAATGGCATAGTAAGGGCAGCATATGCATTCTTATCAAATGTAAGGGTAGCCTTCAGGCACATGGACAAGGAAATGTTCAGAAATATTTATGTAACCTATGTGAGGCCAAAACTCGAATATGCAGCCCCCTTTTGGAATCCGCACTTGAAAAAGCACATAGCTAAGCTTGAAAAAGTTCAAAGACATGCCACGAAACTGGTGCCAGAAATACGCAATCTCAGTTATGATGAGAGGCTGAGGGAATTAGACTTACCATCACTGGAAGCTAGAAGAGTGAGGGGGGATATGGTGACAGTCTTTAAATTCCTTCATGGTTATGATAGAGTGGATAGGGATCGATATTTTGATATGGCTGGCTCTAGAACTAGAGGTCATAGTTTGAAGCTTCGTAAGAAAACTTCTTTGCAGGATGTAAGGAAATACTTTTTCAGTGTAAGAGTAGTTGATAATTGGAATTGGCTAAGCTAGGAGGTAGTTAATGGTATCTCAATCCCTAGTTTTAAGGACAGGTATGATAAGTATGACTAAGTATAAAATGGAACCGATCAGGAGACGGGAAGATACGAGCTTTGAGCTCTTTCCCGTAAACACAATTAGGTAATCACACATGACATCTATTGTGAGAAATATGGGAAGATAGTAGATTGCTGCATACCTGTCACCAAAGTAGGTGTAATTCATGCCAGAGAGAAATGGTTCGATAATGGGTGTAAAAGAGCTAAGGAGTGGAGAGACAAATGCTGGAAAAGGTATAGGAGGAGAAAAAACATAAATGCCTGGCAAACCTACAAAAGAGCAAGAAATGACTACCTAAGTAAAAGGAGAGAGGCAGAGAGAGACTATGAGAGGGACATCACCAGGAAGGCTAAAGAAAATCCCAAGCTTTTCCACAGCTTTATCAGAGGAAAACTGAAGGTAAAAGAACAGGTTTTAACGCTAAAGAGAGCGGATGGAAGCATCACTGAGACGAATGAAGAGATCTGCAAAGAATTGAACAAGGAGTTTCAGTCAGTATTTACAGTAGAAAATACCCCACCCCCTCAGATTGCAGTGATAGAAGCTCAAGGGCCGGTATTAGAGAACATCAACCTTACAGCCACAGAGGTATGCAAAGCGCTGATGGATTTAGATGTTTTTAAAGCTACAGGTCCTGATGACATATCCCGTCATGTGCTTAAAAAATGCGCAAACACAATATCAGTGGCACTAAGTATCATATTAAGGAGTCACTGGAGTCGGGGGAGATTCCAAGATGCTGGAAACAAGCAAATGTGATACCTATCTTCAAAAAGGGAAGGAGGGATACGGCTCTGAACTATAGACCAGTTTCTTTGACCAGCATAGTTTGCAAAGTTATGGAGAAACTACTAAGGAAACATATCTCTCTTCACTTGGAATCCTTCAACTTTTTGTCAGTGAGGCAACATGGCTTCAGAGAAGGTAGATCAACAGTAACAAACTTATTAGAATTTTATGATGAGGTAAGCCAAATCTTACAGGAAAGAGAGGGCTGGGCAGATTGCATATTCCTAGACTTCCAGAAAGCGTTTGACACTGTTCCACATGGGAGACTTATTAGGAAGCTGCAATCAATGGCTAGAATAGGTGGAAATGTTTTGGAATGGATAAAAACTTACTTACTTGGAAGGGAACAGAGGGTTAGAGTAAGACACTCAGTGTCTGAATGGAGAAGAGTTAGTAGTGGAGTTCCACAGGGTTTAGTTTTAGGGCCACTTTTGTTCCTTGTATATGTAAATGACCTACCAGAGTCTGTAAATTCATTCATGAATATGTTTGCAGATGATGCAAAGATTGTGAAGAAAGTAATAAACGAGAACAATGGTAGAGAACTTCAGGAGGATCTAAATAATCTGCATGAGTGGTCAGAAAAGTGGCTAATGAAATTCAATACTTCAAAATGTAAGGTAATGAGAATGGGTACAAGTGCAAGAAGGTCCAAGCTTGACTACTCGGTGGCTGGAGTACAACTTCAAGAGACAGAAAATGAGAGAGATCTAGGAGTAAACATACTGTCAGATTTGTCTCCAGAAATACATATAAATGGCATAGTAAGGGCAGCATATGCATTCTTATCAAATGTAAGGGTAGCCTTCAGGCACATGGACAAGGAAATGTTCAGAAATATTTATGTAACCTATGTGAGGCCAAACCTCGAATATGCAGCCCCCTTTTGGAATCCGCACTTGAAAAAGCACATAGCTAAGCTTGAAAAAGTTCAAAGACATGCCACGAAACTGGTGCCAGAAATACGCAATCTCAGTTATGATGAGAGGCTGAGGGAATTAGACTTACCATCACTCGAAGCTAGAAGAGTGAGGGGGGATATGGTGACAGTCTTTAAATTCCTTCATGGTTATGATAGAGTGGATAGGGATCGATATTTTGATATGGCTGGCTCTAGAACTAGAGGTCATAGTTTGAAGCTTCGTAAGAAAACTTCTTTGCAGGATGTAAGGAAATACTTTTTCAGTGTAAGAGTAGTTGATAATTGGAATTGGCTAAGCTAGGAGGTAGTTAATGGTATCTCAATCCCTAGTTTTAAGGACAGGTATGATAAGTATGACTAAGTATAAAATAGAACCGATCAGGAGACGGGAAGATACGAGCTTTGAGCTCTTTCCCGTAAACACAATTAGGTAATCACAATTTGGTAATCACACATGACATCTTTTGTGAGAAATATGGGAAGATAGTAGATTGCTGCATGCCTGTCACCAAAGTAGGTGTAATTCATGCAAGAGAGAAATGGTTCGATAATGGGTGTAAATGAGCTAAGGAGTGGAGAGACAAATGCTGGAAAAGGTATAGGAGGAGAAAAAACATAAATGCCTGGCAAACCTACAAAAGAGCAAGAAATGACTACCTAAGTAAAAGGAGAGAGGCAGAGAGAGACTATGAGAGGGACATCACCAGGAAGGCTAAAGAAAATCC